>LGRX02000447.1:0-69966 GCA_001247695.2 Cymbomonas tetramitiformis
CACTGCAAAGACCCTCGAGCTGCGCCCCAAAGACCCTCGAGCTGCGCCCCTTCACTCCGAAGACCCTCGAGCCGCGCTCCTTCACTCCAAGGACCCTCGAGCTGCGCCCCTTCACTCCAAAGACCCTCGAGCTTAGGGTGCCACAGCGTGGCCTGAGTCCTAAGAGTAAGATTCCGTACCTCACAAGGCGCCTCCAGAGAAGGCCCCTCCTCAACAGTTTCCTCCTCAGCAAGCTCCGCCTCCTCCGCAAGCTCCGCCTCCTCAGCAAGCTCCTCCTCACACGGCTCCTCCTCAGATGGTGCCTCCTGAGAAGGAGCCTTCTCCATATCTGTATCCGAGGTTGATGTTTTTTTAGCAGTATTCTTGCGCCTTCGCCTTCGCTTCCCTGAAAACGAGGAAAATTATGCTCCCGCACGCAGGTAAGAAAGAAATGCGGGAGGATCGTCGCAGGCGATGTGGTTCTGCCTTTTCAATTTCATGCTCGGACATGTCTAAAGCACAGTGGTCAAAGGAGAAATTTCGTACGTGAGGTACAGAGCTAAGGATTGATGTTGTATTCTGAATACTTGAGATACTGAAATGCTGAATACGGAAATGCTGGATACACAGATACCGTAATACTGAATACTTAAATGCTGAATGCTGAAGGCTGCAGGCTGAAATGCTGAATGCTGAGATGCTATAATACCTGGTTTACGGGTTACCACTTCCCAATTCTAAGCCGAGAGAGCTACTTGAAATTGAACAAGCCGAGAGGGCTAGGAGAAACGTTGTTGAGCCGTGAGGGCAAAGGCCGAGAGGGCAATTAATAAATACTAAAGCCAAGTGGCTCAGAAGAATGTCATGAGGGCGGTTGCCGAGAGGGCAAGGATTTCGGAAATTACCGAAGCCGAGAGGGCAAGGATAAAACCAATGCCGAGAGGGCAAACGTAGTGTGAGGCGGGCCGAGAGGACCAATGGCAGGTGTGCCGCGCGAGGAAGTGTGTGCGGAGCCTCCTCGCTACTGTAAAAACATCATATGGTGGGACCATAACTACATTGAACCTATAATAGGCACATAAAAAGAAATGTGATACTAATTTATTGCACATAAATTAGAGTTGTGATGTTCTACGTACTTGATCGCTGTCCTTCCTCCAGTCGTCGCTTTTCGCTCAACCCGGGGATGTAATCCTCGTCGTCGGTTTCGTTGACGCTATTTTCCTCCATGCCTGGTATTATTCACCACACAAAAGACATTTTGTTCATCAGGCAAAGGCAAAGAAGGAAAATGTGCAAGTTACCTGTTCTTTACCTTCGGCGCAGTGCGCCGAAGGAAAACTATGCATACCTTCGGCAAAACCGGAGCTGCGCGCTTCTAGTACACCTGCGACCTCAAACATCTGATTCTAAACACTAGTTCTGACCCTTGGTTAACACCTCAAAGCGTTTCAGCATCCAAAAAAATTGAAGTCCATGGAGGACCTCCTACTGTGGCACATTGTGCCACAAATGCGACTTCCATGGTCTAAAACGGGCTATACTTATCTACTACACTTGCGACCTCAAACATCTGATTCTAAACACTAATTCTGACCCTTGGTTAACACCTCAAAGCGTTTCAGCATCCAAAAAAATTAAAGTCCATGGAGGACCTCCTAGTGTGGCACACTGTGCCACAAATGCGACTTCCATGGTCTAAAACGGGCTATACTTATCTAATACACTTGCGACCTCAAACATCTGATTCTAAATGCTAATTCTGACCCTTGGTTAACACCTCGCAGCGTTTCAGCATCCAAAAAAATTAATGTCCATGGAGGACCTCCTACTGTGGCACACTGTGCCACAAATGCGACTTCCATGGTCTAAAACGGGCTATACTTATCTAATACACTTGCGACCTCAAACATCTGATTCTAAACACTAATTCTGACCCTTGGTTAACACCTCAAAGCGTTTCAGCATCCAAAAAAATTGCACTTCTAAGCAGCTCCTACCAGCTCCTGTGGCACCACTGTGACGACTTTCCTAGGCAAGATCGGGTAACGTACCCGCGTAAACACAACACGCAGAAGAAAGGGCACGCTTCGTTCCTCCGCAAATGTAAACCAATTTTTTTTTGCGCTGTGCAGGGTCTTCGTAATCAAAAAAATATTAAACGTTCTGGAACATCAATTCTCCTTCTTCAAACGGAGCCCCCATCTGAAAACTGCGTGTTGTTTTTCACATATGTTTTGCTCTTCTAAGTGGGGCGCATGATTTCTACATGAAGTGCGCATCGCGCATGATCGGCATCGTTACGATCTCTCGTCATGGGACAGCACTCTGGTTCTTCGAGCCATGATGCGCCCCAAGGCGACGATCGTCATTTGTAAAATAATGGACAATGATACATGAAATTTCGCCCATTCCAAATTGCATCAGTCATCGGGACTCATGTAATATTTATATTTCCGCGATGATTCGCATGGCTTATCCATTTACCGCTCGTCGTACAATTGTAATATGATCACTGCCAAATATTATATACGACGATGTATAGGATATTGGACGAACAACAGAAGAACACCGGCCTATTCTTAATTGCATCAGTTCTCGGAATTTATACTATACGTATATATTCGCGATGATTCGCAAGACTTACCGATTTGCTGCCTGCTGTACTATTGTCGTAGGATAACGGCCGAATCTTGGATACGACGATTTATAGCACGAGCTCGTTCACCGTATTTCCTTCATGTGCAACGCGAGTCACAAAAATATGAATTATATATTACACACGTTTCAATACGGTCGAATCCGAAAAGTGAAAATATATAAGAACGCCACGATATTCACCGATCGGTTCCGGAAAGCGCGTCCAGTGATAATTTAGTATACTCGACTAATATCGGAAACCTCGTGGATGACGTCACTCCTGAATTCTGATACGAAAAACACGTTTCATGTCATTTATACAGTCTGACGTCACTCGTGTATAATGATTCAAAAATGACTTGTCGCGAGGATTATGTTCCTAAAATGCACCCGAATCGGGTTGTGTCCCATATACTGGAGTGGCACGATTCTAATAAATATGTTAAAAAACTGCACACTCGAAAAACCCGGATGTGCTGGGGCTGCTGGAGCTGCTGGAGCTGTTGCAACTGCTGGGGCTGCTGGAGCTGCTGGAGCTGCTGGAGCTGCTGGAGCTGTTGCAACTGCTGCGTCTGGGGTTGTTGGAGCAAGAAGGGCTGGGGTTGCAGCGGTTGGAAGGCTTGCTGCAACAACGGAGGCTGGGACGCTTCCTGTCCTACTTGGAGCATCGGCACCGCCTGAGGCACCGCCTGAGGTTGCTGCTGAGGGCTTTGCTGCTGGGGGGGGAGGGTAGGTGGTGCCTCCGCTGTCGGCGCGCTGGGCGCATCTTCCCCTGGGCTTGCCATGAAGTCCGCCACTTGGCGCTCCAAGGCCCGCTGCTGGCGTTCCTCAGCCAGCTTCAGCTGCTGGGTGAAGTGCGCCTCCTGCTGCTTCAGCATCTTCTGGCTCGCCTCCTCCTGCCTCGCTAACACCGCCGTTAGCTCCTCCACCGTGATTCCCCTCACCGATGGGGCCGCCTCGGTAACCTCCGACAGAGCGACAAGCGGTTGAGGGGGGGCCACCGTGCGGGCTGACGACGCCGGCGCCGCGCCCCTCGTTGACGCACGCCCCATGCTTCCGCTGCCAGCAGAGGATCTCCTCCTTTTTGACCCTTTGCTGAAGTTTGCGGGCCACCGCCACCCGAGCTCAAGCCCCTACCAACCTTACCCGCCGGCTGCTGCCGTATCCGCGGGAGGCTCAACCTCTTCGGCGGGTTTCCCTGGGAGTTGGCTCCCGCGAGTTGGCTCCTCAACTTCTTCCTCGGTGGGGTGCCGGCGGTATCCACGTCCTCGCCCTCGTCCTCCGCCGGGACGGCAATCGCCGACGCACCACCCTGCGGCTCTGCATTCGCACCCCCTCCCCACCGAGCAAGCATGTCCACGAAGACGTAGTCATCTTGCGTGTACTTCGGCGAGGGGAACATGTCACCCTGAAGATCCTTTGCCGTCAATTGCCTCACGATCGGAGGCAAAGAGACACCTGTGAAGAGCCCACAATCGGACGTCGAGCTTGTCAAAAAGAAATTGGGGGCTACCACTTAGACAAAAGCAATTTCACCGCAAGCATGCTCAGCACCCCCCGCAAGAGTACCGATTCACACAAACAAAGAGAATGCCGTACCGTTCTCCAAGCCGTAGTGCTTGTGCAGGTTGATGAGCTTCGGGAAGAAGATTCTCGCGCACTCGTACACAATGTCCGACCCCTCTTCAGTCTTGAAGTGGGCGGCACCACGGGCCTTATCCGTGCTCCCCTGGTTGAGCCGGTTCATCCTGAAGATGTGCGTAAGGTGCGGGGTGGCGTATCTGCCGTGGATTGGCCCACCGCATATGGTGAACCACCCACGGTCTTTCACGTGCAAGATCGTCCCCGCAATATACGCGCCCTTGTGCCCTTGGTGATACACGACGGATCCCCTCTCGAAACGCCCCTTGGACTTTTCCGTGTACCCCTCCTTCCCATGCACCCCATCCCCCGCCACGTACACCACCGGTGCTAACCGCGGCAGATCACGGTGATGCACCCAACGGGGATAAAAAGCAACACGTTGCTCCAACGTGGCCTTCGCCCACCCCGGCCAATCCGCGGCAGCGGGCGCCTCCACGACCACCTCCGCCGGTGCGGGCTCTCCCGCCGCGGGGCTCCCCGTGATTGGGGGCGGAGCGACTACCACCTCCGCCGGTGCGGGCTCTCCCTCCGCGGGACCCTTTGTGATTGCGGCATCCTCCACCACCACCTCCGCAGGTGCGGGCTCTCCCTACGGTCCTAGGAAATTGTAGTATGTGTACTAAAGGTGTACTAAATGCATACTAACAGCAGTATATGTAGTCAAGTTAGTATGCCGCTAGTATGCGGTTAGGATACCGTTACGGTACCCACTAATGGAGACTAGATATTAACGGCATACTAACGCCATACGTCTTAACGACCCGTTAGTACGTGCATATGATGCCGTTAGGACGCCCCTAACACATGCATCTTAACTGGTTTTAGGATGCCGTTATGATGTTCGTAGGACGACGTTAGGACATACTAACATATGCATATTAACAGGCGTTAGGATGCCATTATGATGCTCGTAGGACGACGTTAAGACATACTAACACATGCACTATAACTGGCGTTAGGATGCCATTATGATGTTAATATGACGACGTTAGGACATACTAACACCGACACCCTAAAGGCGTCCTAACGACATGCTATCTGGGACATAGTAAAGGCATACTAACGTTGGTTTTAGCATAGCTTTAGTGTGTTAGGGCGCATACTAAACGCATACTAACTATGCCATAACTACACAAGCAGTCAAACGCGAACGTTGCGAGTATTCATATCGGGGGAAGCTTGATGCGAAGGCATATGCATTGTGAGGTGCGAGATACATTGTGATTGGTGAGTGTGATGCACAACAAGTACAAAAATTCATAATTACAAAAATGTTACCATGTTGCCCCATACGCGTGAGGCATCCTCCTCACGCATCCTCCTCGGGGGGGCCCGCGAAGGCGTGCTCTAATGCCCCGTACCGGATGTACGAGGCATCTACGACTAGGGGCAAGGGGCTAGCAGCCAGGGCAACGTTTTTTTTCCCCCGGAAGGCTGCCCAAAAGTATCTTTCAAGGTCCTTGCCCCTTACAAGGGCTTTATTTAGGAAGGGGTCGGCTTTTTTGAGAATCGTGTTCACGGCCGAGATCCCCTTCCCGGCGAACTCGTCGACACCTGAGTTGCCTGTTCGGTGGTTTGCCTTCGATATCTGTGGCAAACAGGCGGTCCTAACGACATACTAACTTAGCTGTTTACACAATCGTGGGCTTGGTGATATGCAGGCACGGCCGTATTACGAGAATATTGCGGGTGGAGATTGCAGGAAAGGTCTACATCTTACTGAAATGCGATTGGTTCGCTAAGCCGACCGACGAACAGATCAAGGAGTACCGTCGACGTCACTCCATTCTCGGCCCGGATAACTTGACCAAGACGGTCTATACCTTCAACCCGCACGTAGACCGCGCGGCCTTTGACAACATGGAGCCATTCATATTAGCCAATAGAGTAGAACAGCAGGTTGTTATTGTACCACATCCGTGCATGGAGACCGCGGTCATTCTCGACCCAACGGCCGACTTCTTCGAGGGATCAAGGACATAGGACGACGACGAGGTCGATGTATGAGACATGAATCGCTGCTAGTTTATTTTTTGCTTGCCACATGCCATGCAGGCAGTTGCAAATTGTGACCTTGGTAACGACCCCTGCAGTAGTACAACTAACGCATACTTTATAAGGCGCAGTGCCGCTAGAGTGCCATTAGCGTATTAACTTTGCCTACGAGCATCCTAACTACGTCCTAACGCCAACCTCCTAATGACATCCTAGAGGCATGCTAACGCCATCCTAACGTCCCTACATTTCCGAGAAACTCAGCCCGCGTTATACTTTCCCCGAATCCCACCATACTCCGCGGAATAAACTTCCCCTGGCCTTCTAGTCACCATAAAACGCCATCTCAGTGATCTGCACATCCACACGTGCCCCACCACTCACCCCTGCTCCAGTTGGGGCCAACGCATACTTAAGGCGCAGTGCCGTTAGGACGCCTGTAGTACGCGCATCTTAACGCGCCAATATGGCGTTAGTATGCCTGTAATATATTATACTACCGGCATACTAACGCCCATACGTACTAACTGTCCTTTACTATGCCTTTAGGACACCTTTAGTACACATACTACAATTTGCTAGGACCGTAGGGTCTCCCGCCGCGGGGCTCCCCGTGATTGGGGGCGGAGCGACTACCACCTCCGCCGGTGCGGGCTCTCCCTCCGCGGGACCCTTTGCGATTGCGGCATCCTCCACGACCACCTCCGCAGGTGCGGGCTCTCCCGCCGCGGGGCTCCCCGTGATTGGGGGCGGAGCCAACACCACCTCCGCCGGTGCGGGCTCTCCCGCCGCGAGAACCTCCGTGCTCGTGGGGGCGGGAGCGTCCGCGGGTTGCTCCGCTCCCGACGGCGCTTCCACATCCCCCTCACCAACCTCGGGGGGTGTGGCCGCTTCAAGGGGCGGTGGCCACGGCAAACTCTGCTGGGACGCGCCTGCCAGCAGCAGGGCGCCCGCTTGCGAGGTTGGGTAGACCGTGCGCTTCGCCATGCACTCCGGTCTACCACAGTTGTTCGGCTCTTCAATGCCTTTGCCTAGAAGGCACAGGTTGTAGTAGCTCGCACCGCAGTGCGAGCACTTGTGCACTCCACGTCCATCGTCTTGCTCGCAGATGAAGCAGCAGACTTCAGGTGCTGGCGGTGGGGGTGAGGGCGGAGGAGGCACGTCGAGCCCACCTAATTCATACCACACCAAAACCATGCGCGTTTACACAAGCAGGGTTTCGGGCATTATCCATACGCATGACTATAGGTTCTACCAACATGTGATTCGAAAAGGTGCTCACCATCTTCTTGCCCTGTATAGCATCTATCGTATGCTATTGTCAGGGCATGATCGAAAGCATTCCAATCTAATGCTTTCCTCACGGCGGTCTTCGGACCTGGCAGCTCCCCCAGTCGTTTCGTCGCCTCCGTGTCGTGCATGTTCACGACAGGGGGCTCCGATCTTCCTCCGCCAGGCTCCTCCACGCATTCCTCGCGACCGCAGTTGAACAAATCTCTCTTTAGGCCTCTTGCCTCTTGCCACTTAGGGTGGTAGCGAATCCCGCACACCTTGCATCGCGTAACGAAAGCCCCCTTTTGACAATAGCAGCACCTATCTTCTGGCAGTACCTCTTTGCATTCACCACACTGCACCGCCGGATACTTTTTATTCGCACAGCTAAAGTGAAAGCTCCTATTGCAAACCCTACAAGTCTGCGCTGGAATTAGTTTACTGTCGCATCCAACGACATGGCAGCGGTGGTATTCAGGGGCGTTTCGGGACACTCTCGACCCACGGGTTCTGGCGGGCGCGTTGTTTCCGCCTCGGTTTCTTGAGGTCATTGCAGTTTCCGAAGTGCTAGCTCTAAGAAGTGTTCTTCAAGAATGGCTTCCGCTCGCTTGCACCAACTGGGGCGCTGAGACGCAGTAACTGTGCATGCATGTGTGACGTCAGCTCAGTATAAATCGAGGACAAAACCGCCCAAGCATTTCGGGTACGTCGATGGATCCGGGATCGGATCCGACATACGAGAAAAGTTCATGCACGTGTGACGTCAGCTCAGTATAAATCGAGGACAAAACCGCCCAAGCATTTCTCGTACGTCGATGGATCTGGGATCGGATCCGACATACGAGAAAAGTTCATGCACGTGTGACGTCAGCTCAGTATAAATCGAGGACAAAACCGCCCAAGCATTTCTCGTACGTCGATGGATCTGGGATCGGATCCGACATACGAGAAATGTGCATGCGCGTGTGACGTCAGCTCATTATAAATCGAGGACAAAACCGCCCAAGCATTTCTCGTACGTCGATGGATCTGGGATCGGATCCGACATACGAGAAATGTGCATGCGCGTGTGACGTCAGCTCATTATAAATCGAGGACAAAACCGCCCAAGCATTTCTCGTACGTCGATGGATCTGGGATCGGATCCGACATACGAGAAATGTTCATGCACGTGTCACGTCAGCTCAGTATGAATCGAGGACAAAACCGCCCAAGCATTTCGTGGAAGTAAGTATGTGAAAATGCTTGCAGAGAAAGACAAACTTGTATATATTACTATGGATATGCATACGCGATATGTCTTGGAATCGGAGCAAACGGTGTAGGAGGGCGCGAATATGGGTGGCAGCACGAAGCGGCGCCCCAATCCCACAAGCTTTAACGGTATGAATATCTACACCCCGAAACGTGTGTACAAAAGACATGTGATTGTGCTGCTGTGAGACTTCGCGTCAAGGAAGGGTTTACGTGTGTCTTACTAGATTGTTTGGTGACAGGGACGCATATCGGGGAAGGGTTATTGAACGTCACGCTCGTGCGGGATCAACGATCGTGGCTATTTGGGGTGTTATGTACGACTCTCCACATTACGCTGCTTGCAGTGAGCGTTTTTTTGGCGTTGTGTGGCTCCGACGCTGCCTACAATCCGGGACCGAATTGGGATATTCCTCCCGTTCTTATAGACTTGTTACCCCTTCTCGTAGAGGTTGGAGATTCCGCTCGCATTATACCTCTTGGAGTGTGGCCCCTGAAAGATGATGATATGGATACGCTTGAGACGTTGGTGGGGAAGATAGATTTGTTGTGCGAGGCCTGGACATCAGCAAAAGGACAAGGTGATGTTAATCACGCTCACTCAGAGGAGGTTTGTGACGATGTGGAAATGTCAGACGAGTTGGAAGGTGGGCATGAGGAAACTTACGAACGTCCTAGAGGTCAATTGCCGCAAGTAAGTGACGGTTTTGAGGAGTTGACGCGCGGGAATAAGGGTTGGTGGGTCGAGAAGATGCGAACGGCATTTGGGAGAAGCCCTCACCGCATTGCGGGTGCGGTGAGGGCGTATATCGAGTCCCTTCCGGCGGGCTTGAGTTCGAAGGTGCACAAGGAGTGCAATGCGGCATTGGTGTCGTTAGGTGACCGGCGCGAGGAGACAGTGAAGAATTGTGTTGTGGCGAATTTGAGGGACGCGTTATCACGCTTAGCACGACGAAACACACGTGCGAACGTTAGTCTAACGAGGGGGATAGCGGCTGCGGCATTTGGGAGCAACTTGGCCGAGGATAACTTGGTGCGTACGGCTTGCACGATGCTTGGTGTGCATCAACGCGTTGGAACGCTTGGGGTGGTCGGAAATTCAAACTTGAGGGAGGGGGCACACATGGGAACTGAGGAGAGAGGGCGTCGTGGCCTTTGGGAGGGCGTGATGCTTGCGGAACGGAGATTGTCTACCCGATGCTTGACAATGGCGACTTGTGCTCTTATTAGAGCTTTTTGGTTGCACCCGGACAACACTCGAGTTAGTCCTTGCAAAAAGGACGTCGTGTTGGCACGTGACCCCAACACCGGTGCTTTGAGAACACCGAGGGAGTTCGTGAGCAAACATTGGTTGGAAGCCTCTCAACTAGTAATATATAGGAGGTTTCAAGCCAAGTACCCCGCTCTCAAGATTGGGCAACGTTCCTTTGAGAAGCAAGGGGTGTGCAAGCCGCACAATGTTGTGCGGCTGCGAAGGAAGGACAACATATCTTGTTGTTGTAGGTACCACGAAGACATGAGAATGGTCCTTGAGGGCTTTGACAAGGCCCGAGAGGCGGTGCATTCACCATGTGCGTGCACTTCGGCGACATGTTGCCCACGGGTTCGAAGGACACCTGAGCATAGGCGAAAGGCGGTGGGGAACACGGGAATGGTTTGCACTATTGCAAAGGCGGGGAGGTCGACATCAACTTTCGCCGAGAGCTTGTTGTGTCCGCGGGTGGGGGATAAGCATGCCATGGAGTGCTTGAGAGGGAGGTGCGAGAAGTGTGGCGGCTTGGCCAACTTCAAAGTGTGTGACAGTGAGGTGCAGCATGAGGCGCAAGTGCCGTGGTCTTGTTACGAGACTTGCGGCACAGGACAGATGGACGAGGATGGTAAGGAGATTCGGCGACTGCAGTTTGTGCAGAAGAAGACGAAGCTGGCCGCCTTGATCGCCAAGTTGCAGGCGCTGTTGCTGGGGCACGAGCCGGGGGCTTCGCCAAACTGTCAGTGCAAGGGGAACTTCTTAGTGAATAGCGCGACCGCGGGGCAACCGGAGGCATGGGCGTGGAAGAAGTTGGAAGGCTGCGGGGATTGCGCGTTTCTGCGGCCATATGCATATCACACTTTCATGGCATTACACCAGCAGCGGCAGTTTCAGACGTGCGTCAGGGATTTGCCACTGGGACATGCGGTGTTCTTGTTTGACTTCTCGGAGAATCATTCATTGAACATTCCTCGAGAAGTGCAAAGTCTGCATTGGGTGGTGAAGCAGGCGACCATATTAGTCTGCGTGGTGTGGAGACATGCGTGTATGGCCGTGGATGGGGTGGAATCAACCGCGGAGAACCCAGTGCTGGTGAAGGATTACGTGTACTTGTTGAGCGATGACCGGAAGCACGATCACCGCTTCATTCAGTACATGCGGGAGTTGATCATCAGAGACTACTTCATCGGGAGGGGGATCGCAAAGCCCTTGTTTATCCACGAGTGGGCAGATGGTTGTGCGGGACAAAATAAGTGCGCGGCAGGGTTTGCGGATGTGGCGAATAGCAAATACGAGTGGTCATTAGGTGTACCTTGCCAACGGAACTTCTTTGAGACGGCGCATGCCAAGGGGGAGCAGGATGGGGCGGGGGCGCATGTCAAGCACGCAGCGGCGGTGGCGGTCATATCAGAGGGTGACAAGTGGTATGCCCGCATCAATTGCGCTGCAGACCTGCATGCGTTCTGTTGCGAGAGATTGAGCCGACGTGCGGATAGCAGTTACGCCAAGGCAAGAGCGAGCTTCAATCAACGGTTTTTTTACTTGGTACCAGAGGACGCACTGCACGAGGAGGCGGGAGGATTGCATGCGGTGGATCACAATGCTGGTGCAGCATACCAGGCGGTGGATGGGACGCAGCGCTTGCATTCTGTAAGGGGGGAAGAGGGCGAGGGGAAGTTGATGGTACGTGAGCGTACATGCTATTGTGTGAATTGTTATGCGGAGTGTGTGCGCTCCATCCCGGACTCGGAGGGATGCTTGGAGACGTCCCACGTGGATGCGTGGAGAGATGTGGAGTTGCGGCCGGCTACGGGCGCGGCCGCCGTGAGGATTCGCGGCATGGTGGAGGAGTATGCGGCGGGTGTGAGTGTAGCCGTGCGGCGTGGTAGCATCATGGCGGTGAAGAAGGATCCTACGGACGCATCACATGCCTACTACTTGGTGAAGGCGCTGTCTGGTGTCACGGAGGTCGGCGGGAGGATCCGCCGTGATGACTATAGACAGACATTTGCTCCTGGAGACTCGGTGATTTCGGGGAGATACTTTGAGTGGACGGATCCAAACGTGCGAGATACATACACCTTAGATACTAGCAAGAAGTGCTTGATTCCGTGTGAAGCCGTACTAGCATGTGATGTTCGCCTAGTTAAGAGGGGGGATGTGCACATGCTACCCCTGAGGGAGCATCAGCGGTTGTTGGCACTTCTGTGAGATTCTAGTGTTATGTAGATGTATATATTGTATATATTGTAGATACGGCCATGTTGCGGTGTATATTGTTATGACTTGTACATACTTCGAATAACTTCTCCGTATCACGTGCTACATCTCACGCACCCGCAATATATGCAATTTCTGCTTTGCAGCCCTTTTTACAGACGAAATTAGCTCCCCAGCACCCCGTGAATATGACCCGATGTGAAATTTCGCTTCTCATTGCCTAGGTATGACCTCTAAATACTTCTCACAACTTCTAATAACTTCACCGTATCACGTGCAACATCTCACGCGCCCACGAGACATGCATTTTCTGTTGTTGCAGTCAGTTTACAGACGAAATTAGCCCCCCAACGCCCCGTGAATGTGACCCGATGTGAAATATCACTTCTCGATGCCTAGTAATAACTTCTAGATACTTCTCACAACTTCTAATAACTTCACCGTATCATTTGCATATCTCACGCGCCCACGAGACATGCATTTTCTGTTTTGCAGTCAGTTTACAGACGAAATTAGCTCCCCAACGCCCCGTGAATGTGACCCGATGTGAAATATCACTTCTCGATGCCTAGTAATAACTTCTAGATACTTCTCACAACTTCTAATAACTTCACCGTATCATTTGCATATCTCACGCGCCCACGAGACATGCATTTTCTGTTTTGCAGTCAGTTTACAGACGAAATTAGCTCCCCAACGCCCCGCGAATGTGACCCGATGTGAAATATCACTGCTCGATGCCTAGTGATAACTTCTAGATACTTCTCACAACTTCTAATAACTTCACCGTATCATTTGCATATCTCACGCGCCCACGAGACATGCATATCCTGCTCCGCGGCCCATCTGCGACTTGTATAGCAGCCCTGTGGCCACAATAATTATCGAAAATGCAAAATATTGCATTCGGGTGATTTCTTATAACTTCTAACATGTTCTTGAAACTTCTTGCGACTTCTTAATGCCATTTTCATTGATTATGCAATTTATAGTGCAAGCCCGTCCACCTAGCCGTGCTACATGCCTGTGGCACCTTCTCTCGCACGACGGCCGCCAACAAGCCCTCGAGCCTTTGGGCATCAGCTCCTCCGACCTCTACGCAGCCTGGAGGGAGCTATCGCCCACCGAACAGCTGGAGGCTATCGCAACCTCGAGCCCTGACTCTTCCCCCGGTACCAGACCGTGGGAAAAAGAGGGTATGCGAAGAGCAGCAGCGAGGTCTTCGGCATCTCTCTGCACACTGGACACTGAGGTGGGCACGATACCTGGGACGACAGGGGATGTGGGCCTGCCTGGTGCCTAGTGCAGTCTGCACGCGGTACATCAGTACAAGATGAGGAAGCTGGGGCCCAGCCCTCTAGGCACATCTCCCTCCTCGCCCCCGCAGCTGGACGGGTCCACTCCGGAGGGGACCCCTCCGCAGCACGCCGCTGACGCGCCGACCACCCCTGGAGGAAGCCTTGAAGGTCCACCTGACCGCGCTCAACCCTTGCTCGAAGTGGCGGAGGAGACCTCCACCTCCAGCTCGCTCTGCTTCACCCAGCAGATGACCACTGTCAAGGCGCATGAAGCAGAGGGCGAGCCGCCCCGTCTGGACAGTCACCCTATCGTTGACGACCCCGGGGCAATGGAGGAGGACTCCTCGGCCGATTCGCTCCGCTACACCCAGCAGATGGCGGCAGCTGGAGCTCATGAGGCGAGGTCTGAAGAGAACCACCCGAGCAGGGAACATATCAAGCTTTTATGTCGTACGGCCAACACTCAAAAATTCCATCGGCCAAGTTTCGGCCATCTCGGCCAAAATCTAAAATTGCCCGCCGCAGGCGCAAAATTTTAATTTTAAGTATGGCAATATCATAAAAATCGCACAATTTCGGGGAAATTTTCAAAATTTTACATAATTCGTCTCGGCCAACAAGCAAAAGCACCCTCGGCCAAACCTCGGCCACAACCTTCATCGTACGGCCACAGACCGGCCATAGGAGGTTGATATGTTCCCTGCACCCGAGCTCCCACCAACTCGCCCTCGATCCCTCCACCAGAAGTCCCCCGCAGAGTGACGAGGTCCCCCTTGACTACAGTGGAACCTCCCATACCAGTCTCACCACCAGTGCCACTACCCATGCGAGCCTCACAGCGAGCGGCACTACCCACGTGAGCCCCACAGCGAGTGGCACTACCCATGTGAGCCCCACAGTGAGTGCCACCCACGTGAGCCCTATCACCAGCGGTACCATGACCCTGCAGCCCGAGTTACGAGTGAATAAGTAGAGCACTTGAGAAGTGCTTGGCCTTCAGAACTCGGAACCGAAACTATCGTTTACACCTCAGTCTGGCCCTGATCCGGTATATTATAAAAACCGAATTGTGTACCTTTGCACGTTCAATAAAAAACATCATTCCGAGTATATGTCGCAGTGCCCCTGGCACATAATTATGTTGTTCCTATGATGACATGCGCATACAATATATGCCGTTGTTCGTCTATGAAAGTGTTATTCATACGTCGGGTTGCATGCGGAAAGGATCCTTATTATTTCAAATTTGTTACGAAAAGGGTCGTGTCTCCACGCGCGAGCGTGTCGCGTATAAGATAGGGTCCCGACCGGAGATATATTGTTCTTATGCGGATGTCATATAATATATGCCGTCGTTCGTCTATGAAAGTGTTGTTCATATGCCGGGTTTCATGCGGAAAGGATCCTTATTCGTTTTCATTTTTGATAAAAGTGGTGCGTGTCTGTTCGACCAGCGTGTCGCCTAACGCATAGGGTTTCGACCGAAGATATATTGTTCCTATAATTACATACAATATATGACGCTGTTTGTCTATGACAGTGTTATTCATACTATAAAAACTATATAAGTATTTCAAGTTTCGATAACCGTGCGCGGTCTCTGCGAAAACTAGCAATTCCACAAAAAATGGCGTCATATCTTATATACTGCGCCTATGACAACAAATAAGGTACTAAAATGTTCGTCTAGGAAAGTGCTATTGATATACTAAGACTTTGCCCGGAAAGGTTGCGCGAGTCGAACGATGTTGGCCAATAAATAAATCTGCTCTCTGTCTGTTATCATATATGCACAAGAAATGGGTATCAGATTTTGGGTTTCAATTATTCTATCACAACAAACAATGTATCGTCGTTTTTATTTTTGAAAGTCCTATATGTATGCAAAGTTTCAGCCGGAAAGACATCGTGATTCAAAAGTTATTCACGGTCAAGAAACCCTATTATTTACGGTTAGTATATAGCCACAAGAAATGGGTATCAGATTTTGGGTTTCACGTATCCTATCACAACAAACAATGTATCGTTGTGTTCGTCTACAAAAGGCCTTTATGCATGCAAAGTTTCAGCCGGAAAGACATCGTGACTCAAAAGTTGTTCACGGCCAAGAAACCCTATTATTTACGCCGGGTTAGTATATAGCCACAAGAAATGGGTATCGGATTTTGGGTCTTACTTATCCTATCACAACAAACAATATATCCTTGTGTTCGTCTATAAAAGACCTATATGTATGCAAAGTTTCACCCGGAAAGACATCGTGATTCAAAAGGTATTCACGGTAAAAAAACCCCTATTATTTACGGTTAGTATATAGCCACGCGAAATGGGTATCAGATTTTGGCGGATTTCACTTATCCTATCACAACAAACATTATATCGCTGTGTTCGTCTATGAAAGACCTATACGTATGCAAAGTTTCAGCCGGAAAGACTTTATGACTCAAAAGTTATTCACGGCCAAGAAACCCTATTATTTACGGTTAGTATATAGTCACAAGAAATGGGTATTAGATTTTGGGTTTCACTTATCCTATCACAACAAACAATGTATCGTCGTGTTCGTCTATGAAAGACCTTTATGTACGCAAAGTTTCATTCGAAAAGATCTCTTGACTCAAAAGTTATTCACGGTCAAGAAACCCTCTTATTTACGGTTAGTATATATCCACATATTATAGTTCCTATAATTACATACAATATATGCCGGTGTTCGTGTATAAAGGTACTTTTCATATGTCGGGTTTCATTCGGAAAGGATCCATCTTGTTTTAAGTTTTGATATGAAGTATCCCGACTCCGCGACAGGCGTGTATCAGATATGGTTCAAACCGAAGATATATCGTTCCTACGATGATATATAATATGATACAAAGTTGTACGCATATATCGAGTTAGATGCTGAAAATATATGTTTCTTATAAGTTAGACATCGATGCTGAGACCCACGTATTTCAAGGTCGTGATATATCAAGACAACGAGTTACACAGATGTATGTAAGTGGTCCTGTCGGGATACTTTACCGCCTTACCGGTTATATCTTAAACATAACGAGGTCCAGGACGAGGTCGGTACTCCCCAAACCTACCAGGCACATCCTTCGTTAAATCACACTTGCAACACTATGCTCAATAGGCAAGTTTACAACCCTATGTAAGACGAAGTTTGTGCCCTGGCTCCTTAACTTCACGTTCCCAAGTGAGCACTCTCTTGCATCTAGGGCAAGGGGCGCGATCGCACTTATAGGATTGTGAAGGGCGCCTGGGTATACTACTTCAAGTAACCACCACAAGATGAAATACCACAACGACATGAAGGGCTCCTTAACTTCACGTCCCAAGTGAGCGACTCTCTTGCACCTAGGGCAAGGGGCGCGATCGCACTTATATGATCGCGAAGGGCGCCACAACCTACAACGATGTGATACCTCTCACACATGAACCAGTTGGCCAACTACGAATGACCAACTGCCATTCGTACGTAGTTGGCAATACAAATCTCCACACAGAGAGTTTGGTGCTCTTTGATTGAGCGGACACCGTGACAAATTAATGAATGTCACATATTACGCACGTGGCCTCCTTGACAATAGTGTGCAAGGATAACTAGCGGAAACTAGCGAGAAGCGGGGAAAACGGGGGCAGAGAGGACGCGCACCCTGAGAGTGTGGCATCTCAGATTCGAACTGAGACCTCCCGACTTGAAATCGGGTGCTCTACTTGAGCCAATGCCACAAATTTAGCTTCATATGCGATATACACACACTATAAAAGGTCACTCTCTTGGATTAGAGATGATCGAATTTCGTATCGTCTGTGTAGGCCCTCCTACTGTGGCACGATTGCCAAAGCCTGCCATAATTACGTCGTCTCAGGCGGAATCTAGAGTTCCGACACCGCTGCGCCTACGACCTTGAAAATATGTTTTCAAACACGTTGCTCAAGCGATAAAAGATCATTCGCTCGGTTTCAATCAAGTTGAAATTCCGGTCCTACTATGGAGGCCCTCTTATAGCTCGTCACAGTCATCAACTCCTCTAAGACAAGCTCTATATATATGTCCGCACGTCACCGAAGAACTCGGAGATTCGTACATTCACTTCTTCACATGTGCAATCGAAGGTCGCCCTTCGAATTCGAGCGAGTGGAACCCTCAAACAACAGCAAAGCAGTGCAACCCTGAATTGCCAAAGTGAGTTCTCTTTCCAAGCGGCGAACAAAATCTTACCTCGCGCCCTTATTTCATTCGCTTGGGATATTCCCGCAAGTTTAAGCTGCGTGCGACAAGAACACAGTTAAACCATTTCCTGCTGCAGCACCTCTGACCGCCTTACGCCCAACAATTTTTGAAATTAACTCTACATAGTAGAATTCGATCTCATTATGCATCCAAATTCACCGACAACCATAACGAACAGACGACACCGGATGTTGTATGTTCACTATCAGTGTCACTGAGCGAATGTTTTCCGCATGAAGGGCGCATTGCGCCCGATCGGCATCGTTTCGATCACTCCCGTCACGGGACGACGCTCTGATTCTTCGAGCCAAGATGCTGCCCGATGCGACTTTCGTCATTTGTCGAATAGTGGACGACGATAAATGAATTTCGGCCAATCCCAATTTGCATCGGCCTTCGGGATTAATTTAATACGTATATTTCTGCTATCATCCGCATGACTTATCCATTTACCGCTCGTCGTACAACTGTAGTATGATCACTGCCAAATCATGTATATGAGGTAGTTATAGCTGCCACGTCAGACTATATGCTCTGGACTGTGCCGGAGGCCCTTATTTGCGCACGAAGGTACGTTCGCATTCGGTGGAGGCTCGTGGGCAGTCGACAACGGTTTGGTCCGCCCAACAACCGTGCCACGGGATCAGAAATTCAGGGTCTGGGCTGATTTTTATGTAGTGTATGAATTTTCCTCGCCGCAAAAAATGATTTTGAGCTCTTTCCAGCGACCTACTGGTGTGTGTCTGAGGAGAGGAATACAAGTTGGCCCGTCAAAACTAGTACACTTTTTCGGCGTACGCGAGTCACTATAGCATTGCATCAAGCTGCAGGGTGTGATCCTAATGGCACCTGGTGGAAGGGTACAGGGCCCACACATAGTTATAATTGCCCCATCACAATTCCGATCGAGCCCCCCCACACGCTTGCATCACCGCGCGGAAACGTGCAACTTTTACGTATTGCACGCACGAGTCGTGTTACGCGTACGAGGGTTACGGCGCGTATTCTGCCCATAGGAGAAAATCACAAATTTGATGCATGCATGTTGACAAGACTGAAAGACCTTGCGCACGTAACCCTGACATATGCCTAGAAGCGCGCGCTCTAGCCTACACAACATTTTGTCAAAGTGTCACCCCCACGCACACGTCACCACGTGTAACGCAAAACTCCATTAATTCATAATTAATTCGGGGAGCATGCAATAAATAGGAAATAATTACGGTGCATCCCCAGGCACTAGTGGCACCCAAATCGGGCAACGACAATCCGAAAAAAAATAAGGTGGCAGAGGGGACTGTCCATTATATGTATGGTGTCGGAGGGGGGCGATTTTGGGGGAAATAATTTCTACCCCTCGCCCCATCGCTCCGTCGCTCCAAAAGTCGGTTCCCTGTCGGGAACCATTTCATGTCGCTATATCTACTCGAGCTGCGCATGCAGCTTATGGGAGAAATATCTGATGGCTTAACGATATGGCCCGATTTCCGATGTACTAGTTTTAACGGGCCAACCTGTATACTGGTAGGTCCATGCTGCTCAGTTGTTGTTAAGTAGCAAGGGCTGAAGCAAATCTTAGAATGATGCGGCTCGTTCAACCTTGCTCCGCACGCTCGACCGAGCATCCGCTATACCCAACTCCCGCGTGGGTTATATCGCGGAGGATGGCAATCGATGCGCAATGAGTCTTCGCATTCCAAAATTGTACCTACTTTATTATCGCGGTTAGCGAGGCGAAAGTTATCGAGGCGAATTTGATGGTGGCGAATCTGCTTTTGCGTGAGAACGCATACTCCCGCATAAAGCGGAAGTTGCACTCTCGAGGGATTCCTTGAAATGCGATGAACGCGTTAGCGGATCCTATACTCAGATTGTTGGTACCTACTGGGTACGAACAGTCGTAGGATCATTGTTCGATGCACATGCTGCTTATTATGGTAGTTTGTGCGCAATATACCCGGTCACGAAGACCTACTGATGCATGCATATGTCCACCCTGAACACATCTGCCTCCATGCTAGTATTTGCACTCTGCTTATATCACTACACGCATATGCAATCGCATGACACGCAATCGTGACTGTGCGTGACAAGAAAACGTCCGGTGAAACATCGCATGATAGTGACACGAAATGCATGTGGTGTTCACGGCTATTCCGCGAATACCTGACCACAAGTACATAAAAATGCTCGCTTTGAAAATAACTAATTATTGTGTTTCATTCAACCATAGCAAGACGCATTACACGCAAGGCAATATTTAAATTACAAACGCACCGTATTTGCAATGCAGACGGAAACACTCTTGTCATATGGTTCACAGGCCACCAAACATTTCGGTTACCAGCACACTGGAAGATCACATGCTGAGGATTTATGTGCTAATTAATGCAGGCTAAAATCGTGACGCACCGATATGTCCACCACGACGAGGGATCTCACAGAATTCAGCGATATCGACAAATAGACCATTATGTCAGATTCCAAAGCCAATCGGAACACTCAATCGCGCTTTTGGAGCAGAACGGCCACTATATAGCCTCATCTATCCTCTTTCATCATCAACGTGTTCACAAAACTGTGCTCGGCTGAGACGGGAGGCAGTTCCCACTCATACGCATGCTGATAACGTATGACACTGCGGACAACGTGAAACCCTGCGCACGCACCCCTCCGACTTTTGCAGCGAGACACTCAAGCCCTACTCTTAACAGTCTCAAGCAACCTCTACTGAGCATCATGCAATCTCAAGATCAAGCGATTTCCAGCCAACATGGAGAACACTGCAGCCTTATCCACTCGATGCTACACTGAGCGCGCAGGGCTGCTCACCACGAACCATGCATACACATAGATCTGTGTGAAGATAGCTGGCACTGTGCTCACCATACCCGCTGCCTGCAGCACCATCCCACAACAACGATGGATGGCCACTCCCCTAGAAATATAGCCGTTATGCTACTGAAACATAACACCTCTGACCTCTCAATACAATGAACGGAAATATCTCATCAAACAGAGAACGGACATACTTCCATATAAATACTTGCATCAGACACGTTATCAACAGCTAACATATTTCTAATCCTAGAGCTTCTCACTAGAGGCAACATGGAACACAATCTGCCTTTTCCCTCAGGGAACGAGGGTAAATCGTGTGCGAATTGCCCGAATGCGGGAAATGTGCAGCGACGGTGGGAGAGCGCAAGCGGCTTTGTCTTTGGTGCGACATCCCGTGATCATCAAACACAGGACCCGTCTTGAAGTCACCTTCATATTGCATCTAAATGCGGATACCAAGTTTCGTCGCCCCCAGCGGCGATCGCCACCATCCCGCCCGCTTTCTGAAGTGAATTGAGGCGCTTCACACAAAGGCGGTGGGGGCGAGCCCGTTACCTGCAGGAATCCGGGGATGTTCGGGAGCACGCCTCCCGCGAAGCACGCGAGGGCGACCGGATTGTACCCTCCTTGGTACCAGTACTTGTCACTGCCATTGTCCATGCATCCAACCCTTAAAGACGCTCAGTCGCCACTCATGCCCATCTCCCATCTCCTATACACGCCACAGCACAGGCTTTTTATGGCGGCTCTTGCCCCACTCGCGCTGGCAACACCACGCGTTTGCCCTACATGCTGACCAGCACGTCTGCGAGAGGGTGTGCGGGAGCAATTCTTGACTCCTCTTCCGCTCGCATAGGCTTTCTGAAAGAAGGGTTCCTGGAGTGCTGCGCTTCGCTGGGAGAGGAAGGGGCGCCTGTGCTCACGTCCTCTCTTTGGAGAAGAGCGCGTCGACGTCAAGCTGCCGGCGGCTGGTCAAAAGAACAATCCCCAACCCCACACCCTGATCGCATCATCATCTCATCAACCCCACACCCTGATCTCATCATCATCTCATCAGCCCCGCACCCTGATCGCATCATCATCTCATCAACCCCGCACCTGATCTCATCATCATCTCATCAACCCCGCACCTGATCGCATCATCATCTCATCAGCCCCGCACCCTGATCTCATCATCATCTCATCAACCCCGCACCCTGATCGCATCATCATCTCACCAACCCCGCACCCAGATCGCATCATCATCTCATCTACCGAGGAACCGGAGATGACAGGAAAAATCTGAAGCATGATGACGAGCCCTAAACCTTGCAGAATGCCAAAGAAGCGACTGAGCCAGTACCGGATGATGTAGTAGTCCGCGAGGAGGATGCCGGTGACAGGGCCCAGGAGTGCGGAGTATCCGATCAGCCAGGTGAATATATACCTGCCCGCTCGTCCCAGCACCACCCTCCCAGGTACGCGTGTGGCTCGTGAAGCTCGAAATTCCCTCTGCAACAGAAAAGGGCCAAAGCAACTCCGCCCGAATGCGCGACGCACCCGCTCCGCATGAGTGACTCGGCGGTCATGCCGAGGGGTCAGGACTCGTCGAATGTTAAGCTGAAAACATGTACTTTGATTATACGTTCCATATTTAGGATACATTTGCGTTATGTGTTAAATAAGAAAATAGGCTTGGCACAACACTGGACGAGTCTCCACCCCTCGGTCAGGGCGGGTATGTTCTCTCAGGCGAAATGGAGCCATCTCGGAATGCGCTTCGACCTCCCCTCACACGTGACATTCTGTAAAGCTCCGCCCACGATGCGCCACATTCTCGGATGGGCCTCGGGGCAAAGGAGAGGGTTGCCCGCATCGAGCAGCATATGTGTGAGAAGAGTCGGAGGGAACTACCCTGAGGTGGAGGACATGAGCTTCCAAGGCATGATAAGAGCCCCGACGATTGCGGTTGCTACACCCCCTGCATGCCCCTTCCCCCTAATTGAGAGCGCCACAGCCTCTGCATCTAACGACTGCAGGCCTACAGTCGGGCACGAGGGCTATTCTTGCATGGCGGAGGTACTGCATGTGGAGCCCGTGTTTCAGATTTTATGAATCTACCCAGCAGGCCATTTCTCCCAAAGGCCTCTGGCACAGTCGCATGGGCGTGGTGATTGAAATGACACAGTCGCAACGGCGTGGTGATTGAAATGACACAGTCGCACGGGCGTGGTGATTGAAATGACACAATCGCACGGGCGTGGTGATTGACATGACACAGTCGCACGGGCGTGGTGATTGACATGACACAGTCGCACAGGCGTGGTGATTGACATGACACAGTCGCACGGGTGTGTGATTGAAATGACACAGTCGCACGGGCGTGGTGATTGAAATGCCAGTCGCACGGGTGTGGTGATTGAAATGACACAGTCGTACGGGCGTGGTGATTGACATGACACAGTCGCACGGGCGTGGTGATTGACATGACACAGTCGCACAGGTGTGGTGATTGTCATTGCATACGCTCAACATCGAATGTCGCGTGTCATAGCACATCGCCGTTGAGGATTCAGCACATTCAATGCAATGCAATAATATAAACAGTCCAGTATAAGCAACAGCTTCGAGTGAGGCGACCATGAGGCGTCACACTCTCGGAGCCTGCTGCTGCGATGACGAAGGAACCCCTAGGACACTTTAGGCATTGCCGGTGAACGGGGCTCGAGAGAGATACAGACCGCTCTACGGGGCCTACCGAGGGTGAAGGTGAACCTTCCGGGCGAGAGGTTCACCAAAGCATTTGCGGGGGCGACCTGCACATCACCAAGGCAAGAGGCGTCAAGTGCCGGTGCCGCACAGTAAGCCAATCGTCGTCAAGGGCTTTAAGGTGGGATAGCTGGGCAGAAGAAGCATGCACCCATCAACGTGTCCCTCCCCCCCCCTGCGAAAATGGGCATGCGGGATGCAAGAGTGGTGGGGTTCGAGATTGCTGGGCAGATGCTGTAACACCCTGCGGAGTGCTACCCTCAAAGGAGCGGTTGTCTGCCACGTGGTCATGATCAACCGAGTCAAACACACGGCAGCCTGTGGCGTGTGGTAGTGGACGTGGATGCGGTGTGGCACGCTGTGGTTGAATGGCCATGGACGTGCACATGCACACACTAGGGGCACACTCTGGCACGCACATCTAGCATCGGGTCGAGACACTCCAGGGCAGGGATCGGCATTCTCACCACGTTTGCAGCAATATTTGTGGACAGGGTGGCGGTGACCAGGCCGGTAATCGCCAAAAAAGTGGGTACCACGCCCCCAACCCTCGACAGCACCTGCAATCCCTCCATTCCTAGAGGCTCAGGGGACTCCCCTGCTGCGCACGTGCCCCACCCCTTCCCCTCAACACCCGTGCCGCCAAGCGCCTTGCAAGCACAGCACCCCACCTTGTCTCGTTGGCGCAAAGCCTGTCGTGAAATCTGTCCCCCATCGCGGTTCCCCCGTGATGTGCGCCGATGATGTTGAGACAGCTGGCGCCTTCCCATCAATCTTGTGCATCTACACCTATGCGGACTGGTTGCTGTCGAGACATGTACTGCGCAAGCACCGAAGCCCACACCGAAGCACCTGAAGGGGGTCGGCGATGGTGTAGCCAAAGATGATGGTGGTGGATGAGGTGACGGCCAAGCCCAGGAAGGAGAAGGCCACCATGAAGAAGGGCAGCCCGATGGCCTGGCCCAGGAACTGGTCCTTCTGCGTCTTAGCATACCTGCAGCCCTTCCCCGCTCGCTCGCTCTATCCTCCGCTTTCTTCCTCGGTTCCTTTTGTCAATTTGCACCAATCAGTCGCAAGGCAATGCCGTAGCGAGTCACAGGCGAAAGTGAAGCATAAGCACAAGTGAAATGCATTGAATTCTCTGTTTTTTCTTCCGATCTGCTGGGCGTTAAGTGAGCTTTAGGGTTTGGCTCCCATAAGCTGCAGCCTGTGACCGTTTGCGCAAAAGGCCTCCTCTGTGTCACTGCTCTCAGTTTCCATCCACGCCTCCCTTGAAGATGATATTGATCGATTTGGGGGTTTGCAAAAACCAAGGTGGAAAAGTAGCTGAAGCCGTGCCGGCCACAGCTTTGCATCGGGAATGATGCACGCGGCTGAAGGCAGTCCGAATTCACGGAAAGCAGACATTCGGTTTGCAGGCGGAAGGCTGCCTGCACCCTCGCACTGCAACAGTTATGTCCGTTTGATTGTCCCCTTAATTCAACTCGTTTGAGTGGTGGACTGTTCCTCCTTCTTCAAAGTTTGCGACCGCCAAACAAGCAGTACTGCCTGCATGACGCCCGTTGCGCTCGGCATCCTGGATGACGCCCGGTGTGACCGGCAGCCCGCATGGCGCCCGGTGCGACTGACAGCCCGCGTGGCGCCCGGTGCAACCGACAGCCCGCGTGGCGCCCGGTGCGACCGGCAGCCCGTGGCGCCCGGGTGCGACCGACAGCCCGCGTGGCGCCGGTGCGACCGACTGGCTCGACGACAGCTGTGCGACAGCCCGCGTGGCGCCCGTGCGTGGCGCCCGGTGCGACCGGGCAGCCCGCGTGGCGCCCGGGGTGCGACCGACAGCCCGCGTGGCGCCCGGTGCGACCGACAGCCCGCGTGGCGCCCGGTGCGACCGACAGCCCGCGTGGCGCCCGGTGCGACCGACAGCCCGCGTGGCGCCCGGTGCGACCGACAACCCGCGTGGCGCCCGGTGCGACCGGTATCCTGAATGGCTCTCGTCGAGCACAGGGCCTCGCACCGTGTGAAGTCCGGAATGTTCAGCGCTAGCGTGGCCCAGAACCCGACGTTTGCCGTCAGCGCAGGGAAAAATGTCCCCCAAAATTGGCCTGCCGCCCCGATCCCCATCCCATCCACTCACTGCTCACATACAGTACGGGCTGCTCCGAGGCCTGGGGGAGGCATGCTATCACTTACGCGCGCACGTGTAGTGTAGTGGCGCGCACGTGGCGCGGAGGCGCGGTAATGGACACCCGCACTGCATTGCACACAGCGTGCACTGCAAGGCAAGGCCGCGCACCGGTCACGCCGCGAACATCCGCAAAGCGAAGCGGGTGTGCAAAGCGCTAGGAGAGTTGTGAGCGCTGCTTGGAGCATCGGATGCTCGGGTGAAGCCCCCTCGTTGGCGGAAGCTCCTCGTTGGGGCGACGGTGGTGCTTGGTGCGCAGGGATGCACCGTGTTTGGGCATGCCGGGGCCGAACATGGAGGGCGTGGAGAGCATCGTGCCGAAGCCACCGGCGGCGCAGTAGGCCCAGCCCAGCAGCATCAGGGACAGCCCGATCAGCACCGGTGCGGCATACTTCTCCACCACTCGAATGCTCTCGATCCCACGGACAATGATCGCCACCTGCCCCACCTCATCCCCCCCGCACGCCCCGACTCGCATCATCGAGGCGCTGCCTTCCATGCCCGTGCTGCTGGGCGCTTGCAGGCGAAGCGCCGCGCATCAACCAGGAGGCAACCCGAGATGGTGGGGTGTGTGAAGGATGAGACGGGAGACCCCACGAGGAGCCGCTGACCTGGCAGGCCCAAAAGAGCATGAAGCATGCGAGCTGTGAGCCCGAGATACCCAGCCAGCCCCAGGGCACGGTGCTGAGGCTGCCACCAGCCGCAGCATTCAGCAGCGTGAAGATCGCCTGTGGCAAGGAGAGGAGAGCATCGTCAGATTGAGGAGAGGTGCCGCTCGAGAGGAGCTCGGGCTCGGGTGCGCATTGTTCGGCGTGCTCCTGCGCAGCTAACTAGGGCTGGTAGGGCTATCTAGGGCTGATAGGGCTATCCAGGGCTGATAGGGCTATCTAGGGCCACATAGGCTATCTGATAGGGCTGGATAGAATGTATCTAGGACTGATAGGGCTATCCAGGGCTGATAGGGCTATCTAGGGCTGATAGGGCTATCCAGGGCTGATAGGGTTGGTCCAGGGCCGATAGGCTATCTAGGGCCGATAGGCTATCCAGCTGATAGGGGCTGTCCAGGCTGATAGAGCTATCTAGGGCTGATAGGGCTATCCAGGGCTGGATAGGCTATCCAGGGCTGATAGGGGCTATCTAGGGCTGATAGGGCTATCTAGGGGCTGATAGGCTATCTGGATAGGCTATCTAGGCTGATAGGGCTATCCAGGGCTGATGTGTCATTCGATAGGGCTATCTAGGGGCTGATAGGGGTATCCAGGGCTGGGAGTAGTATCCAGGGCTGATAGGGGTGGTCCAGGGCTGATGGGGGTATCCAGGGGCTGGGATGGGGTAGGGGTATCCAGGGCTGATAGGGGTATCCAGGGCTGATAGGGTCATCCAGGGCCGATAGGCTATCTAGGCTGATAGGGCTATTCAGGCTGATAGGGTTGCTATGCAGGGCTGATAGGGCTATCTATTGATAGGGCTATCCAGGGCTGATAGGGTTATCTAGCTGATAGGGCTATCTAGGGCTGATAGGGCTATCCAGGGCTGATAGGGCTATCCAGGGATGATAGGGCTATCTAGGGCTGATAAGGCTATCTAGGACGCAGCTGCGGCGGTTTCAGAACGAGCGCCATGAAACAATGTGATCGGGGGTGGTCGATATATTCAGACCGAACATATGAGACCACAGTAATTAAGTGAGCACCTCGCCTCCGATCCACGTTTGAATTCCAAACCAGCCGCACGCCACCAGCGCCCGCATCTGCAGCACAGCGCACCGGCACGATCAGTTGCACGCCTTCAGGCCCGCATCTGCAGGAACGAACATCTGAGAAATGCGATCGTCACGAACAGTGGCATGGCATGCCAAGGGATGGGCGAGAATGCGAGCGGCGGTAGTGAGAGTTGAGATAAGCACATACCATCGATGGAATATTTGAGCCATGGATGCCGAACGCTGCCCGCGCAAGAACCGGGAACGGTACCCCATACTTTGTACCAGGGTGTCCATTTAGAATCATGGGAACCAACACGATGAAGTTGGCCAATCCGATGGTCAGCATGCCCTGTCCCGTTCCACCACGTTCCTCCACAAAATGACACGAGCTATTAGCACATCGGGGCGGCCGTGCCCTGCGTTCATACCCTTATAACGACCATCTGCCTTCACATCTGTATGCTCAACTTCCCCACACAATTTAGATGAAGACGGTCTCGCACACACCGAATGGCACGAGGCTCGCCGACAAAAGCCAGCCCACCATCATCCCCGTGGATGTGAGAAGCACCCGAGAACAGGGCGCGGCCGTGACAAGGTACCGCACAGTTAGAGACGTGAAGAGTGCCCGGAGGCCTATCACACTTCATCAAGCAAATCGCAACCTGTGCTTAATCCTTTGATCCCCGGCGTGGGTACATAGTGCAGCCGGTCTTCTGCGGCTACGGGGTGCCAAAGGAGTCGGTCCAAGGATAAGCACACACATTAAGCCAACAAAGGCCCATGTCACACATTAAGCTAACAAAGGCCCATGTCACACAACCTGAGCCAAGTGCAGACGTTCTCACAAACTGGGAGCCAAGACATGCCCATATCTCATACACCTGGAGCCAATATGCGCCCAAGACTTTCGCACAACTCGGAAGCCAAAATTTCCCATCGAGTGATGATATTCTCACACACCTGGGGCGAAGAGAGCCTCCATAACTAGTGACATTCTCGCTAGTTACAGGCCAATATCTCACACACCTGGCTCCAAGACATACCCATGTCGATGAGACTGGCAGCAAGCGTGTAGGTTGGGATGCACACAACCAGTCCGATCCAAAGTGCTGCGATATCCAGCCTGCCATGAACATAAATGCTCCCTCCCATCATGTGCGCTTCTAGCCCCCTGTGCCGCGGACAAGTCTTTTTGCTGGGTTGCGGGCATTTGTCAAACCTTGTCGCACCGGAGGTCGTGCGGACGAAGGCACTGAGAAGCTATGTGTCCAAAAGAGACATTGGAGAGGGACCCGGGTGAAAGATGGGCTTGAGCCATGGAAGGGGCAATCATTCTCAAAACATTGACTCACTACTTGCTCATAGCGGACACCACTTGCCCTGAGCTATTAAACGCGCAAAAGAAGCGAAATGGTTCGATTTGTCCGCTTGTAAGGGTGGGCAGTCGGCATACACTGAGAACGTGCGTTGGGCAAGGGTTGTTGGCTGAAAATCATCGTTGATGAGGGACGAGTCGGGACTCGAAGGCTGGGTAGTTTCCACCTCGTCCAGGAGCGCTCGCGCGGGCTGCAAAACAAACGCATGTGCCGTAATAAGCGGTCGTACTCGAGGCATGCCCCCGCAGAGTCCTCATCTCAGCTCGCCAGCTTCCTGGCACATGTAATCACAAATGCAAGTGGTTGCATGGCTACGCGTCTGCTGCCGTAGATCAGTGCACCACCGACTTTCGCCTGCATAAGCCTACAAGGATTCGACACAATGCTGAAACACGCACGCGTGGCGCGCGAAGTATCGTACCAAAAGCCAACGCAAGACACACGTGTCGACTTCGGCGGCGTGACACTTCGGTTACGCTTAGAACCTTTGTCGATAACGTGGGAGCAGACACACTGAGGGGTTGCAAGCAACCGGTATGTGGACATGAAGAAAGGCGAGGCGCGTGCGACAGGGAGGACACTGCAGCGTAGGCAGCGAGGTTAGGGATACCAGTCGCCGTCTCGCCGTCGAAGTCCGGAGGTCAAGTCTTCTCACAAACGTGCGTGGGATGGAGGCTCGGTGGAGTCCGCCACGGCAAAAAGCCTGCAGTGAAGACCGCGGTCCTGTGGGAGCGCGCCTAAAAGTCAGCGAGCGTACGTTCCGCCTGACCGGCGGGAGCTGAAAAGATGCCGTTCCTAATTTGCGAGGCAGAGGGGCTGCAGGACTTCAGGCCGGGTAATGATTGTCACTTGCTTGTGCAAAGAAAAACTCTGTAGAGGATGACCTTTCATAATCTGGCTCGTGCTCGATGGATCCAAAGCGATAACAGGGAAATAGACATAGTTTGTGCTAGCGCAAGTCATATTCCAAAGACATAGGCTTGCTTAAACACATGCCGGATTCCAGGTTAAGTGCAAGCGGTTTGGGACTGGAATAAAGTTCACCTTGGTGAACGGCACCACGTGGGTCGCGGATAGTTTGAATTCCATAATGTGAAGTCAGTACGCGAGACGTCTGCATGTTAGCGAGCTCTTAAATTACTGTTTTACAAAGATATCTGCGAACACGTGTATTCTATTGTGAGTGGATATTCAGGCGAGGGCGTTTCCTCTGCGAGTGTGGTCGCAGCAACGACCAGAGATCCGTGCATGGCATTCATTGAAAAAGAGGGGCAGTTTGAGGACGGTTTCGATTTTATATTAACATTTAGGCCTGTGCTACACCGAAACTTGGGAAAGCAAATGTGTTGATCGCAGCGATTTCATTGGCTCCTGTCGCGACTGACATCCAGCGATGTCATGCGAGGTCATTATTTGTGAAATGCCAAAAAGCAAATAATCGTCCAACATTTGGGACCTCGAACCCAAATGTTGGACAACATTTGCACCAAATGTCACCCAAATGTCGCCTGGGACAAATCCTGGATCATCAGATCAAAAAGTCGGGAACGGTTCAGAGAGACCACCGGCTAGCTGGGGTGCGAAGATCGTGTATCGCTGGACTAGAATATGCTGCATTTTCCAATCACAGACACTGTTCAAGATGGGGTCGTCTAGTTTTCAAACGTTTATATTTTTCAAACGACGCGGACGCGATCTGTACACACGAGCACGTTTTTATGATGTTGTCCACGTCGGACCGACGCGCGTTTGCCCGAAATATTCCTTTTTAAGTCGTTTCGCACGTTCGATAAGGCGAATGTCGATTTTAATCTGATCGCGCGGACTGTGATTTATAGATTTAATAACTCGTCTGAAAATGATCGCTGGGTCATACGGAGACTGTATGACCCGGCGAAACGAATCTTATTTGCTTCTCGACAGTGTACCAAAATCCGGTGTAGCACAGGCCTTACTCTCGACTCTGGGGTCTGGCTGAATGAGAGAGTTTACGAGCTGTGGCCGCTGCGCGGCCGATCGCGATTTTCGACACGACAAGAATGGAATGCAGCTAGTACAGAAAAATTAAAAAATCTTGAAAAAAGTGAAGAAGAAAAAGTCGCGTCCGGCGGTTCTGGTTTCAGCCATCTGGGTCCCTATATTTAAAAAAAACACGCGACTGGCAATCTGGCATTCTCGTCGGTCGAGAGCTTTTCAGCCGATCCGGACAGCCCGATCAATAGAAAATCGATCGGACGATAATGAAGAAAAATACAGGCGAGAGTTACAATCTTACGTGTCACAAATGAACAGACGCATGCCATGCCATGCCATGCCACGTCATCAGCCATGCGATGGACATTTTGATTTTCTCTCATTTGTAGTTTTGCACCACCAGCTTTCACATTCAGTGGACCTGGAGTGGAAGTGAGAGTGAGTTCAGTGCTCATGCTCAAACGAGGTAGTGTGATCGGAAACACCAGTCATTTAGCACACATTGCCGCCGTGTGAAGACGATAGATACTGAACGATTCACAGACGTTCACATAGCGAAAGAGTTTAGCACTCAGGGCTTAAATAATCCCTCCCAGCCTGAGTTCTCTGATTTCTATACTGCAACTATAACCCTAAGGTTGCGATTTCATTTGATATGGTAACGCGCGTCATCCTCGTGGACGGAGACTGCGCTCTTTGTAATGGTTTTGTGCGCTTTATATCAGGGCGAGATTCTGAAGGGAGGATATATTTCGAGACACAGGTACGTGCTGGCACTGAGTGGTCGAATTGCGTTTGCGCTCTGCTTGCGCAACGCGGTCGCTTTGCAAGTAAGAAGCTGACTTTGTTAAATATCTGTTTATGCCCTGCAGCAGTCTGAACATGGGCAGAATCTCATGAAAACCCACAACCAGCCGCTTGATCTGTCCACTATGATCATGTTTGAATGTAAGGAAGGTTCTCAAATACAGTGTTACACAAAGTCCACTGCAGTATTACGCACCTTGAGAGACTTGGATGGACTGTGGCGCTTACTCGCGGTATTTTTGATAATACCAGCTTGTATCCGGGATTTTATATATGCAAAAGGTGGGGTATGATGCCACTTCCACTTCCAACTTGAATGCGAGGCATTGAGTATATGCTGAACATATGCACATATCTAAGCTAAGACAGAACGCGCTTTGTACGAAACTCTTCATGAAGATAGCATGAGTTTTGACGAGTCGATTATTAGCGAATTTTATTTTGTGTCAAGTGGCACCTTATACATCGAACTCTTGACTGGGCCTATGTGTGTGCAGTGGCCGCGTATCGATACATTATATTCGGAAAGACTAAGTAAGTCCACCTTCCCTATTTGTGTTCCTTAGTCTTGGTTGGTGTTGTTATTTTTTTGCTGTGTTTGGATCACGAAAAGTTATCTAGCTGTATCCCTTGGAATTTTGAGGCCAAAACCTTTATCATGCCACAGTTCTCGCATCCACGTTGGTTTATGCACGTTTGTCTCGACTGCGGCTCGACCAACGCAATCATCGTCATGTCCGACCTATGCTAGGCTGCCATCATACAAATCTTGCAGACAGCAGCTTGCTGTTGACATATGGACATAGAAATGCATCCAAATCCAATCTTCAGCGGCGACAAGCTGGACGGTTTCTCGCTTACATCGATGAATAACTTTTGCGCAGGGCGTGCAAGTTGCCAGACAAAGTGTTACGGAAGCGTATAAGTCGCCCTTTGCCACGAATGATAGTAGACGCAGTTAGCGGAGTCACCGAACGCGGTTCGGCTTCACAAGAGGAGAGTGTAACAAAAACCAGCTAATGACGGCAAGTTTTTGCGACTTTCGGAAGACTTTTGAAGCTTCCAACAGTTTAAGCCCATGGCGCAGCTTGTGTTTGTGAGGCCACAATTTGTCAGGTTGTTAGGCCATGACTGCAATTGTCCCTACTTTCCGAGGCCCAAGCCTACAAATCCTTCTTTGGAAAGTTCAGAGTTGCAGGGTAAATGAGAGCTTCATCACGCTGAGCTGAGCTGATCTCTCTATGACCTCACCAAGATCCTCGGGACGACGTACAAATGGTACAATTCCATTCTCACACAATCAATAACCTCACATAATGAAATACTTTGAGCAGCTTGTTCAACCAAACCAAGCGACAAAACCAAATTTTTGTATGTCTTATGTCTCCGAGATGTGAAGTTTGCTTGCTATGCATCAAGTCCCAGGAAGCCCTTAAGGAGATGAGCTACCTCTTGAGTTCACCAACCTTTTCTTCTCTTCTACACGTGTTTCACGTTTCGAAATTGTTTTCGTGAATGGCAAATGAAAGTGACAACTTGGAGCATGAGATTATGTGAGGTATGAGTCAAAGAGTACGTGTTATGCGACGCATGCGTTAGTGTTTTAACCTCTTGAGAAGATTTGAAACAACTTTTGTTGTGCACTTACACGATTAATTCGGAGGTCCACAAAATGTGGTGAGTGCCCTCAATAAACAATAAGTGCAATTAAGTGCTATATTGTATATAATTGTTCCTAACGATATGTTTTACTAAGCGCCACAAACTTATCGAATAAGTCAGCCAACTACATGTAGGAAGTCAAATAAACCAGGCGTGGTATTGACAAGTGCGATCAATCGGACTATTCGGTATCGTTCAATCTTTCGCCAGATGACTTATCGTGTGTATTCATTGTAGCTCGTGCTTCTTGGTAAGTTGGTAACTACCAGGATACCACTGGTAATGTACTAAATAGCTAATACCGCCGATCAAACGGAGCGTGTCGGGTGAAAAGCTCAAGATGTGATAGAGAAATCTATAATAATACTAATAAAACAGTTACGCTGAGAATAATGACAAAGTCGTTAGTCCGTTGTAATCCTGCAAGCAGGCAACTGCGTAGAACAGAGGGAGCTGGAATCATCCTCATAGCGCGCCCCGAAGGGCTCATCCAGGTCAAATCAACCTGGGAAACCGCGGCAACGTAAAACTACGCTGAGCGCTAAAAAGCTCGTGCCGGCGGAGAAGCAGCATAGGAAGTGGAGGTGGAGCGTGGCTGCATCTGTGGTGGGGAAAAGGGGGCGGAAGCGAGGCGGAGGAAGGATGGGTGGAGGGACGGGAAGGCGGGAGTGGAGGGAGCGGAGTGTGGGGGGTGGAGGGGAGGCGGGCTTTGGTAGGGGGCCTGTCACGGTTCTATGCGAACCTAATATGTGGCGCGGCTGCTATTGAATTGTAGCAAGCACGCGCAAGTATTTGGTGGGGTATGAGTGCAGCAGTCTGGTGTCCAGAAGTGCTTGCATGAGCCCAATGCTCCTCATATACTTCCAGTGCCCTCACGCAATCTCATGCGTTACCACCATCGGGTTGTGAACCCGAGGGCACTGGGTGAACTTCCCGTATCGGCTGGTCGAAATAGCCTTTGATACTCGCATGCTGTTCATTTCATGCTTGAAGCGAAGACGCGTCTTCTCAGAACACTTCGGTTCTTCAAGACTTGTCTTGCTTCGCCATCTCGATGCCAATACCTGGCCTCTCGATGACAGATGTCACTCACCTTAGGTGGATGACAGACATTATGACTGTACATGTCATAGTCGACCGTACTGACAATACTCGACGACTGTATGTCATTATGACATATGACATGACATGACATGACATGGTATGACATGTATGACAGGTATGACACGTATGATCATCATCGGTCATATCCCTGACAGATCTCCCCTCTTAGAAGAGTTGTGACCTCACAATATAGGGTGCATACCTTTGTATATGTCTTTGATGTCTTTGTTGTTCAACTGGCCAGTCTTCTTACACCGATGAGGCGTCCCTCAAGGTGTTTTTAGGATATCGGGGGGAACTGAGTCCACTTTAAACCCTCACCTTAGGCATATAGCCATACGGTTCTTGGGATGTTGCCCCCCTTGATTTGCGTTTCGTATTTCAGAGTGACGCTCAGGGTATCTTCCGAGGTTTACGGTACGGATAGATATTGCGCTTGCCGATCGACGAAAACCCATTGGGTACATGTTTCCACGGCCTTATATAGTGCATCCACCCCTTCCTCCCCTCCAAGAGCTACTATGGAGGTTCACAGGCAGAATGGAGAACCTTTTTTTAATAAGGTTTGTTTTAATGCAAACGGAGATGGCCCTGCAGTCCACTTTAAATCCTCACTCGACTGCCAAACTCCTTTTTTCGGTCCGGTACGCGCGCACTGACGAACATTTCATAGCGTGGATTCGACAACGTACTAATGTGAATTCGTTTAGTTATGTATGTCAATCATAACTCAGGATCACAACTCCGTCTACCTCAGTATTCCGGTAGCTGCGGAATTACTGGCCATAAGATCCGAATGACAAACCACGGTCTGGCAAAGGTAGCATAGCAGTTTTTATTTATCCACAGATATGGTACCCGCATGTATGCGTATCTGTGCAAGGGTATGATTTGGACATTTGGTACAAGGCTCACTGCTGGATTCAGTGACTCGTAGGTCATAACTTACTCTGACTCCCGTTAGTCGTACCAGTACTCGTACAGTACTAGGTGACAGATACCTAGGTCACAGACGCCTTATATTCGTTTATCTCTTATAATCAATTTACACTTGTATGAAAACTATTCAGTGACCACCCGATATAATACGGTATATTATATCTCACAGGTTATGGGGTATTACCCCGCTTTTATCACTGCTGACTTTGCCATGACTGGCTAAGCTTTTCCGCTTGGCGGGGCGTTGGGGCCTCGCGAGGTGTTGAGTTGGTCACTTTAGGGCGTGCGGTTTGCGCTAAGTTGCGGTGAGATTTCGGATTGGGACTTTCGGCAACTTCTTCGAGTGTCCGCGTTGGATTTTGTTTTAGACTTGGCTTGATCACCCCTGTCAACATCTCCTTGGCCGTCGCGTATTCGACTTCGTTGATTTCGTTCGACCCCATCTTCTCCTTACTCCGCAACTGCATTACGGTCGCCCGCCACCTTACAATTTGCACCTCGCCTTTTCCCCAACCCCCCTCCTATAGGAATTTATTCTGATGACTTCATCCTCTGTTGGTACACCGGCCGTGGGCGCTAGAATGCGCCTAGACTCTATTTTTGCTAGGAATGTGGGTGCTCGCTATAAGAGCACCCCGCAGTCAGCGAAAGTTGTACTCGCTGCTGTTGACAGGACACGCGGCAATGCCGTTTTGCAATCATCCTGGGACATCGACGTCGTTAAGCGTGTTGCAAAGGACACCTTAGGTACTAAGGCGTCCTCATTTTCCGGAAGTGAACCTCATCGTCAGCTTCTTTGGGATTCCTTAGTGACTGCCTTGGAGGCGTCCTTTGTCAACAAGGACAACGCCAACGAGGACATCTTTGACCTCGTGGACGTGGCCAAAGAGGTTCACCCGATCTTCAACGACATTTTACTTCGTGCGTTGGTCTCTTTGACAACGCCCCACTCTCCAGCTCGAAGGTGGGTTGACGCTTCGGCTCGGATCTCTCCGCGCGACGGTAAGCGTGCCCTCCTTGAGGTGACCAAGCGGCTGCTGCCGCCTGGGCATCGGCCGCTCCGCCATCACGAGGAACTCTTAAGCATTTCTTTTGGGTCCTCTGTTGATCCAGAACCTTTAGTGGCCCAGTTTGACGAGTGTCTTAAGGCTATCGCGGCTGGCGGAGCGGGTCCCCTGGACGACGAGGCAGCCAAGAGACAGCTCCTGGCGGCACTGGACACCAACTTTTACAAGGAGGTTATCACCCCGCTTCGCCTGGACACCGAGTTGGCGAAGGTGAGCATCGAGGAGGTTTACACTCACATTCTAGAAGTGTGGTGGTGTGCAAACCCTAATGGCCCTCCCACCCGCCCCAAGGCAGCCGCGCCTGTCCCGACGCACACGCCTCTCGGAATGGCTTACGCAGGTGGGGAGCCGGGTGACGTCTCGGGCTTCCTCGAGGAGTTCGCTCGCATCATTGGTGAGGCCTCTGCCCTACTTGCCTCACTCCGTCATGACGAGCGCGAGGGTACGCGAGACACGCCGCCGCCACGGATTGATTCCCACCGTCCGCATGGAGGCGGTGGTGTGAGATTTCCACCGTCCAAATGGCGTGACGAGCGGAACCGTCGGACCGACGGTAAATTTCACGGCCGTAATCGTCACGTGGGATGGAAGCACCGCTTCGGAGCGTCCCCACTCCCGAAGGGCGGGAATTGGCCTCAAGGCATTAGGGCAGGGTGCTAGGAGCATCTCGTTTCACTCCGCATCCTCGGCCTTCGTACAGGAGTGCCCACTCTGCCCTGGGCACTTTCACGACACTGCACGTTGCCCTGAGGTGTGTGGTTCGTGCGACGTTGACCTGCGTGATGCCGCCATGGACTTGGACGAGGTGGTTTCGGCCTTCCAGACCGCCTTTGACAACGAGAACGACGAGGAATTCGCTGACCTGTGCCACGAGCACGACCAGCCACTGGTGCGTACCGATCCTGAGCCCTTCACCTACCCGGTGCGGCACGACGTGGGGTTACGTGCCCACTATGCGGGCTTGGGTCATGGTGCTTCGGGCGACGGCATGGAGGGTGTGCTCTCGGATGCACGGGGCGTCCTTGAGTCCCTGCGGTCTGCGGCTACGGCTGCACAGGTCGGTGGTGCTACCGCCGCTGGTAAGCAGCCACCGCTGCACATCGGCACTTTGTCTGTGCCGCAGGTGGTGTGCGATGCGCCACCACCTGCCAATCACGAGATCGACGCTGGGCTCCACCCGGTTTCGGCATCGGACCCTGTTTCTTTCGGGTCCCCTTTCGAGGAGCCACTGCGAGTGTCTTTTATGGACCGGGTGATGCCCGCTTGCTCTGACGCATCCCTTAAATTATGCTCGATTGACTCGGTTCACGAGCCGTTTCACACGGGAGAGCTTTCCGTGATCGACGATGACAACGACTCCGACGGTGTTTCTTATTCTGGAGACGAGATTCCCTCGGCCCCACCGGCTACACGGTCACGTGTCGGTGTGGCGACATTGCCGAGGGTCTTCTCCTTTGCATCTCTAGCCCTGCCCGCACTCACGTGTCTTGCATGTGTGTCAGCGGTTCAGGGTTCGGTGGTGCTCGATCGAGACCCTGAATTCACCGCAGCAGTACATCCCACTGGGGTGGCTGCTAACAGTCTGTCTGCCTTGACGTACACTCTTCCTATCGGCATTCTTTTTCCTTCTGAGGTTTCGGCAGGTTTGAATTCTGATTTTCAATTTTCGGGGTTCCTGATTTTGCTCTACGAATCTTTTCCTGCCTCTGGCTTCTGGTCTTGGCTTCTGGATTATGACTCTGGCTTCTGGTTCTGGACACTGGTCTCTGGACTCTGGTTCTGGATTATGACTTCTGGACTCTGGTTCTGGTTTAACATCTTTGACACTGACAACCTCTTCAACTCTGGTGAACTCTGCAACTTTGTAGACCACTTTGAAAGTGGCTGAGTATCTGCAAAGTTGAGCTGTAGGAACTTGGCTTGAAAGCAGTATCCTAGCACACTGAGAAATAAACGCGGTAAACTGGTGGTAAAATGTGGTAAACTGGTGGTAAAATGTGGTAAATTGGTGGTTTACCGCCATTATACTAATAGTGGCGATATAAATCCCGTGGGTAATTTCCTATTGGTCAGTAGGCGTTTTTGTTACCACGATTTTACCACATTTACTTATAGCGCGGTAATTATATATTATTGTTTACCATTGCTGTATATAATTTACCATGGTACCCCCCTACGACCGGTAAATTGGCCCCCAATGGTAAAATTGCCACATATGACCGGTAAATTGACCCCCAATGGTAAAATTACCACATATGACCGGTAAATTTACCACGGTATGACCACGGTTGGACACGTGGCAGGCAGGATGCACTGTGATACGGACACGTGTGCAAGATTAGTCCACGTGGCAATCAGGCATGGAATGTTACATAACTGTTACCAGATATGCTAGGTAGGTAAGTATGTGGCTTGGCAAGTCCCGGCCCCGTCCTGGGCTTTGCAAGTAAGGTCACACTAGAAGCAATAAGGAGAGAGGAATGAAGGAAGGACGCATGCTGCTGGTTTCTAGCTTGCCGTTGCTAAGGTCTTGAGCATCGTGCAGATTTCATTCCTGGCCAAAGGTAGATGGCGTGGAGGGGGATTTTAAATCCCGGAGGACGGTGGCAGATACACTTGGTCTCAAGGCGTGACGCCGGCATCAGCAGGGTATGTTTGGCATCCTCGTTCAAGACAAAGACGGCACGGCTGTTCATGCGCGCGTTTTTGATAGTCGGGTATGCCGTCACCATGGCTAGACGGCACACAGCGCAATGTGTGGCCGGGTCCCAGATCAGATAGTAAGCTTCCACGCGGCCGTATTCAAATGCATCGGCTTCAGAGGATGCTAAGGCTACGTTGTAGGAGATTCTGGTTACTGCCCTGGTGTACATCGTGGACGTGAAGTCCTCGTCGCCGTGCCGCATTCGTGGAAAACATAGGACGTCCAAGGCGTCCCGTTCTAGCTCGTATCGCTCACCGTGCATGGCACGCAAGGAAGCCGCCAGGCCCGGCAGCAGCCTTCCTTCCGCATCGGCGCTTAGCGCGGATACAGCCACGCCACCGCGGATGATGTGATGACCGACATCCATGAAGTGACACGCGAGCCCCGGGTCATCGCGGAAACCCGGGCCGTCCTCTTTCACCGAGTGCGCGACATAGTCTGGAAGGAACCGGATCCCGGGGTACAAGTGGGCCATGTCATCTACACGGTCTTTCAGCAAGTAGGCGTTACCGATGCATGAATCGATGGCCTTCCCCCCCACCGGCTCCGGCACCACCCCCTTCGCCTCCCCCAACAGGCGCTCCACCCATAGCTCGATGTTGGAGCTGACAACGCCTACCTTCTCCTCTTGCTTGCACAAGTGTACCACGGCTAGGCGTAGATTCAGCGTCAGCATGTTCATAGGGCACTCGTTCTCAATAATGACAGCGAACTCCCTCATACGCAGCTCCGCTTGTGCGCGAGCCTCTGCGCGGTCTTCGATTGTGCCGGCGCACACCTGCCGGATGAAATATATCACAGCCTCCCTCAGCTTCCACCAAGCCCTGTCCAACTCTCGGTTGAGACTCTCCAGGACGTCCATGAATACCAGCGGGCTGAATATCAAAATGAAGTTGAGCCAGTCCTCCATAGTGTAGTTCCCTGCAAACAAACCAAGCGTTTCGGGCGACATCAGCATGCATGCACCGTTCATTCAATCAATGGTCAACCCATACAACGGGCGGGCCCATGCACACAATGCACGTAGATCTCGCATGCATGGGAAGAACAGCTTTCCTGCAATCATGCCTGCCAGCACACCTACCTGCATATTGCACCACGTCCTGGTACTCACGGTGCATGTCGTGCGGGGCACACAGCCCTTTGCCGTTCTTCTGTAGCTGCTTTAGCTGCGCGGCGTTGAAGTAGCACGTGTCATCGCAGTTGGGCACCTTGTGGCGGAACATCTTCACAGTACTCTTCACGACACCGAAGGTCATACAGTGCATGAAAGGCAGCACGTATGCCGACATGGCGGTGAAATATTCCAGGGCCTCCAGGGGACCCTTACCGTAGCGCCCGGTCCGCATGGGATCAGCGCCCTCCTGGGTTAGCTTGACTAGTTCCTCGTGATCCTCCTGGGTTAATAGCACCGACGGGTCCCAGGCATGAACCGTCTCCCCGTCCGGTAAATAGCTTTGTGCGATAGGCTTGGCATAGCCTAGGCAATACATCCCACCAGTTGGTCCGGGGGTGCCCTCCCACAGGCTCAGGTAATCGTTGCGTCTGGCAGCCACCGGAGCGAACCTTCCCAGATCGTTCCGCGCAACGGTGTCACAGTAGCACAGCACCAGAAACACACTGAACTTATCATGCCACTTGCCAAAGTAACCATCGTATACTCGGAACGGCGTGCCTTTGTCGTCAGCGTGCCCGTCGCGTAACTCCTTGAGCTCCTTCACGAGGCGCTCTTGGATCACGTCATTGTTCTTCCAGTGCTGCCTAGGGCCCGGAACCACAATTACGAGCCCGGTAAATTCCATCCTAACCCGATCCTGCGAACACCCGCATGGATGCACCGTCAGTCCTCCCTTCCTCAATCACCGGGAAGCCTTCACAGCCAGACACGCTAGCAGGTGTACAACCTACAACGACGATCGCTCGAAATTGGAAGACGCCACTCCTTCCAAATTTTTTTTTTGTTTTTGGTTTGAAATGCTTCCAAAATGATCATGAGTGACCGGAATGTCGTTGCTGTAAAGGACTTGGAGGACCTGGAGGACTGGAAGACGCTTAACGACGCGCACCGGAGTGATTATCGAAATGAGAGAGCTCAGTACAATAACACCCGTGCTGATAGTGCCAACCAGTTCGGCATCAGTGACTCGTATTGTTTCGACGGGGCGGCAAACAACAACACCGTTTGTCCGCACTTCCCCGTGAAGGTCAAGGCGATGAGCGACAAAGCTGGAAGTTTCTTCCACCTTCATCTGCAAGCAGTCGTGATGCACGGCACGGTGTTGTGCATGTGTTTACTTATGCCATGGGTTCCTGGCAAAGACGTGAACATGTGCCTCACGACGCTCAATATTCTGCTACGGTATGTGGTGGAGAACACGGAGCGGCACTTTCGGCAAACATGCCACGTGCAAATGGACGGAGGGTCGGAAAACTGGAACCGGCATGTTTTCGCCTTCTTCTGCATCCTGGTTCACCACGGGCTGTACAAAGAGATCTACCTACACCGTCTGCCCGTAGGCCACTCCCACAACGACGTCGATGGCTTTTTCGGGTTGCTGAAGATGCTGTTGTGGGGTAAGACCGCGGATAAAAAAGGCCACTGGTTCATATCTTTGGAACAATGGATTGCCTTTCTCTTTGCCTGGACGATAACAACCATCAACAAGCACACGTACGTCGTCGGCTGCAACTTTGACTTCAAATCGTGGATCGACCCGCACTTGAACGAAGAGTTTGGTGGCCACGCTGGACGAGACCGCAAGGTGCATACTTGGTGCTTTTACGTCGCTCCGGACAAGCTCGTCCGAGCGAAGTACAAGTTTGGTGACAGGTTCAAGGAATGGCTACCAAGTGGCGGGGACGAGGACCCGAACCTTGGGCTGATTATTTGTACCAGTTATCCCGACGTCGACTCCGCCCCGGGCTATATGGACAACCCGGAATGGAAGCGCAAGGGGAAGGGAAACAAGGTATTGGACATGGAGCAAACAACGCGGAGCTGTCTATTGGGACTCCGAGCCGCAACGCCAGATCTGGTGAGCCAACAACGACACGAGGAATTGAAAGCAACCTTCCCCTTGCCTTTGAAGGTGGAGGCCGTGCGAGAGCGACATCCCGAGCGATTACCTCCGAAGTGGGACCTTTCACTGCTGCTGACACGTGCGCATACCCGCGCATCTACAGTCAAATGCGATGGGATCTTGAAGACGCGGTATGCTAAGGCGGAGCAGTTCAATGTATGTTTCGACGGCGTGACGCATAAGAAACAAGTGGTGGAGAAAGAAGTCCTGAAAAATATTGACATCAACGAGGTTGTGGCTTTTATGCGCGAGGCCAAGTATTGTACTGAGCTGATTTCCAGAAGGTAAGACGACCGTTTACCAGCCTAGTGCGATCTCATTTATAACTTATTTATATTTATTTTGTCATTATTGTCCTTCAAGTGTCTAAGCAAAGTCAGGTAGGTTTCTTGTTCTAGCTCCAGATCTTCCTACAACAAGGGCATTTTGCAATATCCGTGCAACTTGCCAAGTAGGCCTGGAAACAAGGGTGATGATACAGCACGTTTTTGCAGTCACATCCTAACCCTGAAACCCACGTTTCCGCGGGGAAAACTATTTCTAAGCAGACGACGCACTTGTTTCCTTCCTCTCTTTCCGAGTTGGTGGTGGTGGCGGCTTGCTCCTGTGTTGCGGGAGTCCTTTGATTCCCGGTAGAAGAAGTCGTCGCTTCGTCTTCAGGTGTCGCTGTTGTGGAGCTTTGCAACCAAGGAAAACCTGCCGCAAGATTGTAACCTCGTCGTCCGAGTCCGTTGTTCCTGGTGTGTTCGGAACGACGGTAGAAGAGGTCGTTCCTTGTTCTTGATTTTCGCTAAGAAAACCCTCACTCATCCAGGGAAAAACTTCCCTCAGGATTCTAGTCTCGTCGTCGTGAGAGTCCGTCATTGCGGTGTAAGAGTATGCGAAGATAATACGAAGTGTATAGAGAAGTTTCAAACTAGGGTTCGCTTACGCAGGTACGAGGATAAACACTTACACCGAGTGTTATCTGAGCGGAATGCTGAACTGCGGGGTCTTACGACCAAGACCAAGAAGTTGGAACGCCTGATCCAGCTTTTGAAGGCAGAAGATGCTGGTGAAGAAGCTCCCGCAGTTCGTGCAGAGGCAGAAGAAGCTGGTGAAGAAGCTCCCGCAGTTCGTGCAGAGGCAGGTGTGCGTGAAGCAAATGGAAAGAGGAGTCGGAGAGGAGATCCACCTGCTGCTCGCAAGAGGTTTTCAGGCGCACAAAGGCAAAACAGGGCGCGCAGAACTTCACCCGCCTCCGAAGGCGACAGCGATGATACTGATATGGAGATGGATCTTGCCACTCGCAGTCGGAGTCGGCAGGTTGCAGCGCGCAAGAAGAAGCCTGGAAAGCAGCCAAAACAGCAGAAACAGCCCAGCAGCAGTGAGGGCACGGATGATGGCGACGATGAGCACTCCTCCGGTGTTGACGAGAGTCTATATGACCGTGGGATGCGTTTGGCATCGCAGAAGGAACACTTGGCAGCCGACTACCGGTTCGAGGACATGACTGTGGGCAGCTATGCCGTGACCGTTGCAGGCGGGGAAGCCAGCGACAAGTGTTGGTTCAACGTTATGCTCCCGGACGGCGGTAAGTCACTCCCACTCCATTTCGTGGAGGTGGTGGGGCAGCATGCCTCACGGAAGGAGATAACCTGGCAGTTCTGGTTGCCAGCACAGTCACGGAGAACGTTCGAGACGGTAGAACAACTCTGTGAGGCTGGAGCTTTCGTACGGGGTGCCCGCACCCTTCGCATGAAGTCTACATTTGACGTGAACGAGGTGTTGACATGCTGGGATGAGACCGCAAAATCTGGTGTTCAAGGCGGAATTCCAGGTTGTGAGGAGAAAGCTGAGCTTTTAAAAGCACTGCTGGAGAACTCTGAAGAGTAAATAAGTGCAGTCAAGAGTTCGTATGTGCATGCATGTACACATGTGGTTGTGCTTACACCCTAAATTGGTGTTACCACTTAGGGTTTCCCCCGCTAGAGGGCCATTTGCTCCAGAAATCTGCACGGAGATGCAAGTGCTTGATAGTTTATTTGTTCAAATATGTTTTATGGCAAACTACATTATAACATAGCACGTGACGGGTCCATTAGCAAGAACCTTTACATATGTTACCCGCCCTTTGTGAATACGCGTGTGATAAAGCATATGGCAGGTGCCAGCCAACGCAGTGGAGCCAACAGTTGCCGTCGCCTTCCACGTCTACGGCTCGTAGCCCCGCAGTCCGCAGGTACGCCTGCACGTCCGCCATAGTCACTAAACGGTCTGTAGGAGCTGCCTGCACGTCCACCAGCAGCCTCCGGTGTGCTGGCTGACACGCGCCTGGCTCAGTAACGGATCCGAAGCTGCAGTCAAAGGCGCTGTCGATGATATGTCCTCTGTCGTCCCTGGTGAGCAGATGATGCTTGTCGGCGTCGTAGAACGGTCCTCGCTGAACACCAGTCGGGGCAACCGCCTTTGCCTCAGCCATTCTCACCACACCTGGGCTGGTAGGTGTCACCGCGTTGGGGTCGGCCTGGGTGTCCATGGGTTCCGCAGCGGCCGAGTCCGCAGTAGACGTTGGCGTCTGGGGAGAGGGCCCCACCCGCGGCTGCGCCTCTGCGGTACCAGTGGGGCTGGTAGCTGTCGCTGCGTCATCGGCGCCAGTGCGATCCCACCACCCACGTACCCCTCATTTCAAGCGCAATACACCTAGGGTGTCTGAACTGCACAGCGTCAGCAGACTGAGCGAGGGTGCACACACCTGGGCTGGCAGGTGTCACCGCGTTGGGGTCGGCCTGGGTGTCCATGGGTTCCGCAGCGGCCGAGTCCGCAGTAGCCGTTGGCGTCTGGGGAGAGGGCCCCACCCGCGGCTGCGCCTCTGCGGTACCAGTGGGGCTGGTAGCTGTCGCTGCGTCATCTGCGCCAGTGCGATCCCACCACCCACGTACCCCTCATTTCAAGCGCAATACACCTAGGGTGTCTGAACTGCACAGCGTCAGCAGACTGAGCGAGGGTGCACACACCTGGGCTGGCAGGTGTCGCTGCGTTGGGGTCGGCCTGGGTGTCCATGGGTTCCGCAGCGGCCGAGTCCGCAGTAGCCGTTGGCGTCTGGGGAGAGGGCCCCACCCGCGGCTGCGCCTCTGCGGTACCAGTGGGGCTGGTAGCTGTCGCTGCGTCATCTGCGCCAGTGCGATCGGGATCCATGCAGGGAGTACACACGGGCTGCGCCAATCGCGACCCCTCAGCATTTCGGCACGCGGCCGTCGGTCGCGCTTCCCAGCGTCCATCCCACACCGCGGGTCGTGGTTCGTCACCCCCCTCCTGCTGTGAGCAGTCACAGCGGACCAGCAAACTGCGTTGGGGACCCCCCTTTTTTGCATCTTCCCGCCCACTGAAGTTCGGGAACTCGCCGTTGAAGTTGTGCGTGAGCTTCACAGCCACGCCCAGCGCGAACTTCATGGTCAACCTGCCTCGGTCGGCAAGTACGGCTGCCAGCTGGTTATTCACCTTCACCGCACCACCAGATGAATGGAATAAGTGCCCCACGTTCTTGGTGGGGATCGCACGATCCATAACCGTTGCTAGGTTTGAGGCCCTGCACGCCTTCAGGATTCCAAAGACCAGACTGCGCAGTCCGGGGCAATGCACACCCATCCGCTGGTAGAGAAGACAGGTGTCCGTCCGCTGTGTGTCTGCGGACCCATCGAATGTCAGCGGTCCCACGCGTGCAGGGACACGCGGAGGATCTACTCTCTGACCATCTCTCCACGTGATGCGGGCAAGCTCTTCCTTCTCTGCCTCCGGCCTCGCATCCCACGCTTCCTCCCCAACGAAGGCTTCCAGCACTTCCCAGGCTAGGACGAGGTCGGACATCTTGAGAGTGGCGTGCAGCCGCGCCTCCGGGGGTGGCAGCTTTGACCAGCCTTCCATGTTTTCGAAGTTGGGACATGTGCTGGAGAGGTGCAAAGGGTGCACCACTCGGGGCGCCCCAACCGCATGCTGGTTGCGCCAGTCGTAGCATGGGCCACACATCACCAGACCGGGTTGCTGGAGGCTAGTTCCCTGCAACGGGTCACACTCTTCATCCGCCTGCATGCACAGATCGCAGCTCCATACTTCAGGCAGGCTCCCGTAGCTCCCTCCAAACCGTATTGCGTCGCCGCAAGCAAGGCATTGCATGTGCCATGGCATCCCATACTGGGACAACGTTCCCAGCGGCTCGGCGCGGATTTCGTCGTGCGTGGCGGGGACTCCAGCCTCCGTGCTGATGGCGCCGTAGAGAATTGCGGACATCGTGGCCGCGGTACGCAGGCCGCGACCCCCACCAGGCACCTTTCAGTCGAACAGCGGTTAACTAATTAAGCCACGAACCTATCCAACATGCACATCCACAAGAGACAAGCATGGGGCACGTAACCTTTGGAGCGAGTGCGGCCTGGCCTGCATACCTGAATGAATACGCACAGCCGGTGACTTTTCCTAAGCACGTGATTCCGCACCAGGGCGCAGTCACCGGCTGTGTGTATCCACATATTCGCTGACCACCTATTTACGCAGAAACTTTCAGGAGCCGTCCGCTCTTTGAGTCGAACAGCGGTTAACTAATTAAGCCACGAACCTATCCAACATGCACATCCACAAGAGACAAGCATGGGGCACGTAACCTTTGGAGCGAGTGCGGCCTGGCCTGCCTCGCTGCCAACCGTGGCCGTCCTTGCCCGTTTAGGTGCACCTTGTTCAGCAGCGCCCGTTGCTCCTGTCCGGGTACTCTCCATTCTTAAGTAACAGTACTCGCTTTTAAAAGTAAACTACCTGTTCTGCATACATTGCAACAGAACTGCTTTCTGTCACCCGCGTGATTCAAGAAAAAAGTAAAACTACTTACCAGCCATTTTCTTTCTCGACCTTCTGCTACTTAAATTAAATGAACAAAAAATAAACTGTTACAGTTTAACTGTTTTTTGAAAACTTCAACTTCAAGAACCTAACTTGGTTTCTTGGCTACGTTACCTCTATCTCTTACCAGCTATGGTGCGCGTGGCCACTAAAATCGGCTACCTTTCGGCTCCCTACTGGTTTAGCCGAGACAGGTATGATACGATCTGTATGTGACGCATCCCACCTATCTACTGAACGATGATGTATACCCCTGCCTGCGTTCATACCTGGCCGCCATTCGCCAGTCGCTCCACTCCTGTCAATTCTACCTTGGCCACAGACCAGAGAATTGCACATCTACCATTCAGGATCCTCGTTTACCACGGTTTACCAGCTCCGTCTCTATATTTATACTACATTGCGAAGTTTTATATCCATTTACCATTAGGCCACGACCATTTACCATTCCAGATCCTCGTTTACCACGCTCCGTTCTGAAATTACCAGGCTTTTACCATGCTTCAACCTATGTTACCGCAAATTACCAATGATTTACCGTCAGTTATTATTTTTTTATAAATATTTTAACGTTTACCACCTGATTACCACCCCACATAGGGGCTTACCGCCGTTTACCACCAGTTTACCACATTTTAACACCAGTTTACCACATTCTACCACGATTCCTTCTCAGTGTGTAGCAGCAGTTTTAGGAAGGGACCGCCCTGGCTAAAGCACAGGCCTCCCTCTAGCAGTTTCCAGCTCCTGGCTGTTTGTTGTTTCGGAACAATTTGCTTTGTCTGTGCTCCGCTCTCTGCCACCTGTAACAGCACTATGTACAGTCACAGGGTGGTGTGCTGGATTCAGTGACCCGTAGGTCATAACTTACTCTGACTCCCGATAGCTGTACCAGTACTCGTACAGTACTAGGTGACAGATACCTAGGTCACAGACCGCCTTATATTCGTTTATCTTTATAATCAGTTTACACTTGTATGATAAACTATTCAGTGACCACCCGATATAATACGGTATATTATATCTCACAAAGGCAAAGGGTTTATGATATATAATAAGTAGGAATAGTTTTTAGAAGCAATAGAATATTTTTCATATGCTTCTGAAAACTATTCCCCAGCATGCAAGCATGCAAGCATGCAACCTGCTCTCGGCACCATGCGGCACCATGCAACCTGCCTTCCCCAACATGCATGCTGCCCTCCGCTCGGCAGCATGCAATGTGTTGATGTGATTTCGCCGGAAATTTCCGGCGAAGAGACGATGACGACCTGTCTCAGGTCTGATGACCTCTCGATCGCGCGGAACCAGTTCCCACTTCGTGTCCAATATCGTTTACCCCAACGCTCCCACCTCCTGGATTTTCATTATGAGTGTAAATTCTCACGTTACGCCTCCCTTGGGGGCTCACAATCGAATTCGACTACTAGACGCAATTTTTTCACGCGACGTGAATGTAATAAAGTTGATAAGTTAACCCGATATAACGGGCATAAACAGTTAGGGTTCGGGTTCGGGTGACGGTCATACACACTACTATAGGAAGAGTTACAAAGTAAGCGGTATGACTATTCCAGCACGCCGGGATGATGGTGAAGGGTGAATAAGTGGGCGTGGCAACACCACCAGACACCACCAGATGGTGACCAAGGGGCGCACAAGGTGAAGGTGAGGGAAGGGGAGGGATGAGGTCGAAATAGTCAAAGCACTCGTTGTGGATGGTGAGCGCGATGGACTCGAGCTTGGTGTCTGGTGCGCAAACACCACCAGACACCACGAGACCATAGCCAATGGTAGGATGTTGCCGATGTACTCGAAGAGAGATCAACGCTGAACGAACAGCGGCCATACGTGCACGCTGAGGTCCAGTGGACATGGTCGCTGACCATTGACCGTTGACTGCAGAATCCGCGAACCCAAAGCTAGGGTTCCCAAGCGAAAAGCTAACTTCTCGTAAAATTAAGCAAATCAAACGATGAAAGGGTCAAATCGAGGTAGATTCTCGCAAGGAAAACGTCGGTGAAGTCAAAAACGTCGTGCGGCAAACGGTCTTCCCGCCAGGAGCGGTGCTGCTGGCCAGAAAGTCGAGAGTGCGTTTGGGTTCTTGGTGTCGACGTAACTTTCCGTAAAAGTAACCAAATCGAGTGATGGAAAAGTGAAATCGGGGTCAAATTTCACGGGGAAAGCGGAGGTAAGGTCAAAAACGGCGTACGACCAGCCAGTTGGTCGTACGAAAAGCACAGCTGACTGCGCGTGGTTTCGTAGAAGAGGTGTTGTGTTATGGTCGTGAATAAGGTGCATGTCACTGTAGAACCGCTCCGTTACCGCCAACGGCCCATGCCAGCGCTTGCTGAGCTTCCTGCAAAGGGACCTGTCCATGAGCTTCTCCGTGAGGTGCTTGGCTTCTACCCAGACGAGGTCCCCCACCGCATACTCCCGCTGCCCATGGCGCTGATCGAAGAGATCTCGCTGCCGCTGCTGTGCCAACTCCAGTCTACCCCGCGCGTCCCGCAGCTGCGACGAAAAACGAAACGCCCATTCATGTGCAGTCCCCACCCCTCCTTTGCGTCGCCCATCGGTAGACTGGGCAGCTTCTAGAAACATGTCAAGCTGTGACATGGTACAGCGGGGACCGGTCCAGGGACTGCTGCTGGGGTGTGGTACACCGGGACGGTTCCTGAGGGATGTGGCTGTGGGTAAGGGCTGAGTGGAGTAAGGCGGGGGTCTGCGAGGGGGACCTGAGGTGGTTGATATGGCAGGGGACTGGGCTGTCCTGGGGCCATGAGTGCTGTAGGTCCGGTGGTGGAGGGTGGAAAGGAGCCAGCAGCAAGTGAGGGTGGAAAGGTGAATGGAGACGGGGGTACGGCGTATGGGTCGTAGGGCGGCTGCATATCTGGAAATAGGCAGGCTAGTTCTGTTGTGGAGGTTGAGGTAACAGTAGGGGCTGGAAACCTTCAGGAAGTGTGAACGGGTCCTCTTCGTCGTCCGACGTAGTGGGGGACACTGAAGGTGAAGGAGGGAAGCCGCCAAATGGAATACCAGGTTGCTGAAGAGGTCCAGGAGGGTAGACCCACTTGTCAAAGCCCTGCTTCCACCACTGTCGTCTGTACGTGTCACCAATACCAAAGGGTATGGCCATATGCTGGTAGGTTACTAAAAATAGCCCACAGTGTTAAGGGGGCTGGAAGTGGATGTATGTTCAGCAGTCGAAAGCACACTTGCTGCCAGCTGCTGAGGTTGCTTGTAACACTATTGGGAGTGAAAACAGAGTTGAAGAAGTACTTTTTATGTTGTCAACGTAGTCCTTACTTCACTTCTGTCCATTTCTAGAAAATTCGCCAGGGCTCCGCGACACAGTTTTCAAGTGCTAGGTGTGGATGGAGAGTGCATGCTGCAGCCAAAAGTATCCAAATAGCTCCCAGAAGGTCCCATAACTCCATACACTGATAAAAACTTTTCAGTAATGTCCATATTTGAAAGATAAACCGTGTGTACTGTCCAGAATAAGTATTTGGCAGTCTGAAAAGTCCATTTTCAGTCAAAAAGGGCTATTTTGGGGCTGAAAAAGGTGCATGCATCAGCCAAAAAGGGCACCAAAGGGCTGTAGACCTTCAAGAACTGTTGAGAACGGTAAATAATATCCATACTGAGTAGAATAAAATAATAATATCGTTCAAAAGTTCCATATTGAAGTCTAGAAGCTTGATCCACTCTTAAAACTCAGGGTTGATGGACCAAAAAGGAGTGAATGCAGCTCCCAAAAAGGCTCAAAAAGGTCTCAAAGCTCCAAGAATTGATGAGGACTGGTAAAGTTTGGTAAAATATATCCAAAATAAGTAAAATAACTTTTCACAACCATCCAGAAGCCCAGTTATCGAAGTTGAGGAGGTGCATCAACTCTTTTTAAGCTCTAAAAAGGGAGTGAATCCGCACATATTTTGAAGAAATAAGCTGTTTGAGGCCATACTATGAGTTGATGAAGACTAAAACAATTGTAAATAACTCATAAAAATCGCACAAAAGTTGTTGTAAGCCATCATACCTCCCCCCCAATATGTGCCGTAGAGTTCACTTATCAGGATGCACACGGAAGTGAGCCAAAATAGGCCAAAAACGAGTGAAACCGGTATAACCAACGACAAAAACGGTCCCGCCTCTAGGACGCTAACCCGTCAAGCCGCCAGAACAACCGGAATGCACACCAAAAACATATCAGAACGTCGCAACGGAAGCCGAAAGCAGTTCGCCACAGGTCCAAAGTGCGCATGCAAGCACGCAAAGCGAGCGAGAGCGAGCTAAAAAGACGCTCACACGCCTAAGATACCAAATTGTCCCAGGGGAATTCCCAGGAGTAAACTATTATCCTCTATTATCTTGAGGAATCATATCATATATTCAGATATACTATTTAACATAAACCCAGACAGCAAGAGTTATATCATTTGCTGTCCAAGTCCAAGAGACCAACTCTGTTACCTCTCTTTATTCTCTCCTCTGAGCTCACATATTATTTTCCCCAACTGTTCGCTCAGGCAATGTCACATCCACTCACTAATTTCCCTAATAGTTCGATACTCTTATTCTCATCGAAATCAGACCCCCCTACTATGGGTGTCTCAGCAGGTACGTCGTGCCTCCTGGCACATTTAGGGCATATCTGGTTACAGTGGCCCTTTCACCCAATAATATGTTTAGGATGTTACATGATATCAGTAACCCTAAAATAGTTAAAAAAATAAGCAGTATAATTTTTTTGCAAAGGTTTTTAAGCAAACCTGCATTTAATACCTAAATGAATGTAAGGTGGTTTTCAGAGGGTACGTTACACCCCTGACACACACATTTAATTTTAGGGGTGTTACAGGGTGTTACAAGTGCTGTATAAATCAGGGAATATTCGTTGATAGCTGAATAATCAGATCAGCAAAAAAAATCAACCCGATTTTTTCATTTTAAAATCATGCGTGGAGCATTTTTACGCATGGTGTTACAGCCAATATGTATACCCCTATATATTACACACCTAATATCTAGGGTGTTACACGAGATATGACCATGGTCATTATGTTTTTCTGATACCTTAATAGGTATAGAATCATAATTCAAAATAAAATGGGGTCGAAATTTCAATTTTGAAATTAAACGTGGAAGTTTTTTACCCATTTTACAGCTTTTTCGGCTATTTGATATATTGCCTCGGTGACATATCTCGGTGTGTATGTGGAATGTAAAGTACAGAATCACTGCAATAAACTTCACTTTTGCACATGATAAATTTCATGGCAAATAAGTGAATTGTGCTGTATATCAACATCTATGGTTGATAGCATTTCTGGGTTTTACTGATTTAAACCCATGGCAGCAAATGTACATTCTGGTGATATATAAGTTATCAACTTAAGTGGGAACATCCAGTTAGGAACATCCACTTTAGTGATATTTGTCAATCTATGATCTGTTCTGAGCATAGGTCTGTGCTCTAAGATTTATCAAAATGATATTTCTTATTTAGAACATATCTGGACATTGCTTGATACAATCACAGCAATTTAACACAACACATTTGTATGTGTGTGTTGTCCTTAACAACTATTATCAGATGTCATGTAGATACTGATCTGAGAGTTGCATGCATTTGAACTGATCAGATCTGAATCAACTGTCAATATGCAACGTAGTTGTTGTTATTGCTCCAGCGATGATATGTGGAATGACGAGTGGACTGCACCCAACAGTTACCAGCTGTTTCATGGGTGCAGTATCTTGCCTTCGGGTCTGGAGATAACTCCATCCAGCCCTACAGCATGTTGTCTTATCCTGCTCCCTTATCTATCGCAATCACTGACACTTTCCACGCACATGTGTGTGGAAAGTGGTATGTACATTATCATACACATAGTAGATATTTAAGTTAATCAATTCACTTTGAATCAGTGAATGTTAATACATACAATGCAGTGTGTGTGTATGCAGTGCTTACTGATTAGCACTTTATCTGTGTGTGTGTGTGTGTGTGTAAGATAACTTTTACACACTTTACAGTAGGATATGTTCTGGATATTACAATATCCTATAGGTGTTTTCACTAGCCTGCTTTGCAGGGATACCGCACTCTCAGGACTTTGTCCCCTTTGCTAGCGTAAATGTTTTATTATTATTATTATTATTATTATCCTAGACAATTCATCATGCAAGATAGTCAGCATACCATGCACTGAATACATCTAACATGATACAGTAGACACTCAGTATTAAGGAATTCACCGTTAAGGAATCAGCCAGCGTTTTGGGGGGGGGGGGTCACGATTTTAGTGATTTGGCTGGCTGGACCCAAAAAAATAAGGAAGAGGTCCAAAATAAGGAAGGCGCTCGCTGGCTGGCATGCTTTCGGCAATCTTAACATAAGGAATTGACGCTGGCATAACTTGACGCGGTGCACATGGCTTTAGGCTAATTATTGCACATGGCATTACTGTAGGCAATTATTGGTGTTATGGTGTGTACACCATAATATCTGTCTGTCTGTCTTCATGTCTGTGTGCAGCTCTCTAAGCTGTTGCCTACTCGCTGGGTCCATTTTATCACTTCGAAAAATCAGCACACAGTTTTCTCGAAAATTTCAGTTTGTAAGGCTGACGTGAGGAAAATAACGAATGGTGCTGGCTGGCTCATGAATCGCGTTCCTTCTAATGAACAATTCATTAGCACGCTGGCGCTGGCGGGGGGGGGGGGTCACGATTTGGGTGATTTGCTGGCTGGAGCCAGATCTCTGTTTCATTAAATATGAGTGTTTACCGTATATCAAGTTTAGGGATTATTGTAATTCCATGATGATCTCATTACAAAATGAGTTGCTGGGTATATTTCACATACAGCTCCGGTGAGTATCCTTTCAGTAATCCACAGTAGAACAATATGTTGTCCGAGGAGTATCTCGACTCCACCGGGTCACATTGAGCTAATTACTGTGTTAAGATTACTGAACAGGCACCTTATACTGTATGGGTTCTAATATAGTTTAGCATGCACTGCAATGTGCTTATGCAATGTTCATGTATCACAGCATGATGCTAGTATACCAGTTGCTATCGTGATCAAACTGATATATATATATTACAGCTGACATCGTGATCAAGCTGTATTATTAATGCATGCACAATTCACAATGTTGCAATCACTCAGCATAAAATGTATACATGGTATAATAATGCATGTACTGTACTGCATGTTGGTGATTGCTGCAAGTGATGTGTGTGCATGTGTGCATGTGTGCATTTGTGTGTGTGTGTGTGTGTGTGCTGATCCACACACACATATTGTGCACACATTATTATATTTCTGATGAGCATGAATGCTGATGATTAAGAATATTTGTGCAGTCATCAGAACATTTGTAAATTGCTGCAGTATGATGATAGTACATTCACAGCAGCAATAGTGATAATGCGTCCACAACAGTATAATGATCGTGTGTCCACAGCAGTATAATGATTGTACGTCCATCATGCGTCTATCCCATGTATCCCTGCGAGTGTACATTTATTCTGCAGCGGGTATTGACGCGCGTTGTACATATCGCATGTTTCGCTGCATGTAGACACATCAGGAATCATACGCACTAAAATCGAGCGTCCATCGCATCTGATGAAATCATGGAAAATGCATATCGTGCTGACAGGCAAGAAATCATCGTACGCGCTGATTATTGCGAACAGTGCGAAAGGATTATTTGCAAAAATCGATGCTGACGATCATTTCGCAAAGTATGTCATCGTTATTGATGTAAGTCGCATGAAAGAATGCGAGCGCGCTGTTAACGAAATTTGTATGTCCTGTCGCAGTTGATGCAATCATATATGCTGTTGATCATTTTTTCATTCGCGCGTCTTCATCTCGCATACAGTGACAATCCTGCGAGTTTTGACATCATATGTGCGCAATCAGTATACTGTGCGCACACCTTATCGCGCTGATATGGAAAATGTAGATTCCTTTGCGAATGCTGTGTTATTAGTCGATATTCGAGCGTGCCGTTATCACTTATTCGCTGTGCAGTTATTCGATATATGCGCTGTCGCCTTTATGCGCCAACTCACGGGGAGCCCAATCTTGCCACCCCCACTGTAAGGGGGGGGCACAGTGGGTCTCCTGTCTGTCACCCCTCAGCCCGATGTGTCACCAGTGTCCGTTGTCACGTGTGTCACGGTGTGCTATAAAACACCTGACTCAGTATTTTATATCATCTTAGTATCCGAGAACACCCGCCCCTGCGAGACTGTTCTGCACACACGCACTCGAGCATATATATCTGCCTATATATCTCACTTCTTGTCAGGTTATCGGCCACCACTTGTGGGTGTTCGTTTGTTGCTTTGGATCCCTGGAGAGCACGCCGATTCTCCTTGTAACCGCCGCACGCCGCCGGCAACTGACGCACGTCGCCGTCAGCAACCACATCTAGACCTCGGCCACCGTTGAAGATCGCGGCCGCGTTCAAAATTTTATCACCAAACCGTTGACAATTTGGGCTGGAGTTGAGCCCCGTTGTTTTTACGCATTTTCCAACATTACCGACTACGTGCTTCCAACTCTGGACAGCAGCGCCCGTACCGTGGCGAAACTGGCTTACCGCACGTTATTTTTGACCTCACCGCCGTTTTCCTCGTCGAATTTCACCCCAATTTGGCTTTTGCATCGGAAGCGCCTTTTTTGTGTCGCGAGGTGTATTTTTTTTGTCGTGTCGCAAACAGATCCGATTATACTCAACATTATACACCGACGGTTCGCAGCTTTTTCAAAAAAAAGCTGCAAGGTCCTGCGTTTCCCTTATAGGAGCGAAACAGGTTTTCCTGGAAAAAGTGACATCGACGCACACGATACTACCAGAACTGTCCACCTTTGGGGCCCTTTTTTACGGAAACAGTGTGATTTCCCTGTCAGATCGGGAGTAACCGCCCATATATAATTATATTGCAGTCCACACCGGTCACCTTAAGATGGCAAGCAGGAGAGTTATACAAATCGGTGGAGCATTGCCGCCAATCAGAGACGCATAGAATATTCCTGGGCGTAGTATCGAATTATGGATATTCATGCAGAAGTTATCAGCGCGACAGATTTCAGATGGCGTATAAAAGAGATTTCCGACTGATCGCCAATCAGAGGAGCCATGAGATTAGATAAACTCCATGAATATGGGTCACACGCGAAATACCATAAGCTGACTGTGCACGTACAAGGAGCACGTTTTTTTTTGTATAATTATAGAAGGCGCACGTGCTACAGATTTCAGGGTGTTTTACATGAGATGTTTTGGACTGATCGCCCATAACCGCCAATAAGAAGTGCGAGCGCCTGAGATAGGCACCATGAATATGGGACGACAAGGGAAAGGGATCACACGACAAAAACGAGATGGTTTGCAGACGATGGATAAGCCAATCAGCGACGCGATCAGTTTCGATTTATATATTGGTAAATTAAAAAACTGCACCACAAAAAGCCCTTAAGTGTGGCTCCCTCGCGACAAATGCGATGCGACAGGTTCCAGACTTTCGCAACATGCTGACATGGCATGGGTTTGCGACACGACAAAAAAAAGTCACCTGGCAGACATGCTGACATGGCATGGGTTTGCGACGAAGATTACAGTGTCACAGTTGAATGACACACCCGAAACACTGTGTCTGTCATCAACTTTCATTCTGAATTTTCGCTACCTTCATCCAGACATGAGACCCACGCGGGCCGCGGCTGGCTGATTTCACATATCAGATATTCACTCACACGTTAACTCATTAAGCTTTCGTTTTGCGGCGCACCTGACACCGTTGCCTGCTGTGTCCCGTTTTGTTCTGCTGAATGTATCGTGCATACTAACTATTTCCCGGTTAAATCCCATCATCCTTGCTGAGTAGCGTTTCCTTGTTTTACAAGTCACGTTCGTTGTTGCGCTTTGTCCGATGCCGCCAGCAACATTCGGTTGCTGGCGCCCCTTGCATGTCTTCGTAGAGGGCAATCTTGTAGCGAGGCTGACTGACGGGCTGTACTGCTGCCCGACGGATTTGTTGTTGTTACAAGCCCTCACTGACTGATATTCTTCAGGAATTTGCTATTTGTTTTCAAGCGCCTGTTTTGTGTTCGTTCTGCGTGTTTTTTTTTCGAGGGCGATATCTGCACAGATTGTGCAGCGTGGGTTCGAGTCCCACCACTCTCACTGACTTTGCTCTCTGTAATTTTGCAGGATATCCTGAATGCCTGTTTCGCATTCCTGACTGCCTGTTTCGCATTCCTGACTGCCTGTTTCGCATTCCTGAATGCCTGTTTCGCGTGTGTGCTGTTTCTCGTTGCGTGTGCGGTTGGTTTGTCGTTCATCTTATTTCTGACATGTTTGCGTTTACCGTGTGCAGGTATTTCAACTATTTCATGCTCGTTGGCGATACGCATGTTGCTGTGTGGAATTTGTGAAGAGTGTAGTTTGAGCTATTTTGCTTATTGTCTTCGAATGTTTGTATGCCTGCGTGTTTTTATGATGTTTGCAATATCTTATCACTTGGTTCTGACGTTTTAGCGTTCGCTTTGTGCAGGTATTTCAGTTTTACTTTTATCGCTGGCGAAATGCATGTTGCGGTGCCCAGCAACCTGCTTATCTTTTAGATTTTAGATTTTAGAAGTCAATCGTTTACAGGATTTGTTTTGTTCATACCTGACTTCACATTCGAAATAGTATGCACTGCACATTTATTGTAAAGATGTATAAGCATAGTTATGTAATGAATATAGAGTAGACAATCGAGCATGCTTTGCTAACGTGAGCACATTCTCCTACCAATTGTTAGTTAGTTTGCATATGTTTCTTCCGTAAACTGTAATATTATGTTTACAGTCCATAATCTGCTGTATAATTTCCGTAAATTATCTGTCCGTAAATATCAGTCTTCTTTTTGTCGCTGCGACAATAATGAGCCCCCTACTCATTATTGTCGCACTGCGACAATAATGAGTCCCGTACTCATTTTTGTCGCTCCAGAATATAATTGCTGTGTCGCATGGTGCGACAAAAATAATAGATCATGCGACAAAAATGAAGTGCTACCTTTTGCATCGCCCGATTTGGTTAATTTTACGAAGAGTTACGTTGTAGACACGCACCCAAACGCGCCCTCGCCTTTCTGGACAGCAGCACTGCTCCCCCTACAAATTTAGAACCTTGTGTCTACCTTGTGTTTACCTTGTGTTTCGAGCCAAGTAGGGCCCTACTTGGGCAATGTCGGCAGTAAAATGGCAAAACCAGCCAAAATCGGGTGAAATGAAGTTTCCGATAGTTTGTTTTTTATTGTTGATATCGATGGTTTGGGTCGATGTAAGACATATGGAGCGAAGTTTTGGGTGGAATGGCTTTGGTAACCTCACTTTTTGAGGCCTCAAAGCTGTGCTACTCGGTACCTGCCCTGTACTTGGGGCTGTACCTGGGCTGTACTTGAAAACATTGGAAAAAAATATTTTTGGAATCTGTTTTTTTTGGGCTATTACGCTTATTTAGTCCTTACTATGGACAGTCTCCAAAGATTTAACGGAAAAAACATTTTACACTTCCTGTTACAGCACCTCAAAGTTAGGTCAGTATGGGCATTGGGTAGGTAAGGGGTAAGTAGGGGGCAATACCTACCCTGTACCTGGGCTGTACCTGGGCTGTACTTGAAAACATTGGAAAAAAATATTTTTGGAATCTGTTTTTTTGGGCTATTACGCTTATTTAGTCCTTACTATGGACAGTCTCCAAAGATTTAACTGAAAAAACATTTTACGCTTCCTGTTACAGCACCTCAAAGTTAGGTCAGTATGGGCATTGGGTAGGTAAGGGGTAAGTAGGGGGCAGTACCTACCCTGTACCTGGGCTGTACCTGGGCTGTACTTGAAAACATTGGAAAAAAATATTTTTAGAATCTGTTTTTTTGGGGCTATTACGCTTATTTAGTCCTTACTAAATGAGTAAAATAGTCCTTACTAAATTAAGGCCCTACTTACCCTTGTTTATGTATAGACATGACCATATTTACCTTGTACTTGAGTATAGATACATGATAGGTAGGGCCCTACCCACCCTTGTTTATGTATAAACATGGCCTTACCTGACTAGTACTTGAGTATAGATACATGGTAGGTAGGGCCCTACCTACCCTTGTTTATGTATAGACATGGCCATACCTACACTGTACTTGTATATAGATACATGATAGGTAGGGCCATACTTACCCTTGTTTATGTATATACACAAACTGATGCTATCTATTTACACTACACAAATGCCATGTCGTACTGCAGGCCTAAGTACTAAGCAAGCTCGTCCTCGCTAGGATTTTCATCCTGGACATTCTGCTCGAAGAAATCTGCTCGAGGGTCAAGAACCACCGCAGTTTGCATGCAAGGATGCTTCACAATTACTACTTGCGACGCGATCTGATCTGCGAGCATGAATGGCTCTGTGGTATCGAAGACGGTGTCAGGGTTCTCGGGGTCATCGCAAAAGAAACAGCCAGTGACGCTGTCCGGGCCAACTATGGAGTTCATCCGGTTATACATGGCGATCTTCGCTTTTGTCGGCTTCTGCAGCCAAGCCGCCTTGACAAATATGTACTCGACCCCACCAAGCTTGATGGCATAGACGTCTTCAAGACGGGCGAGCCTGGCACGCATGTATAATTGAGGAATTAGTTTGCAAAAACTACTGGAATCGTCTGAACATGGCCATGTTTACCCAGGGTATCTAAAGAACCTAGGTGGACATGGCCCTGTTATCACAATACATTACTAGGTAGGGCTAGAACATGGCCATGTTTACTCATTAATCATAAGCAGAAAGGCACGCACCTATCAGTCTCTTCCTCTTCACTTGTTCCACGCACGCGTTCGATGAAAAAGAGCGGAAATAACACTGGACAGTTTTGAACTTCTTGTCCACAGCAGCGATGCGGAATCGCATGTTACCCACTTGTACCTTGTTAAACCTGCGGCACTTTGTGGGGCAACCACGCAACAACTCGATTTCGTCGGGAGTGAATGGTCGTCCGAGCCAAGGAGTCGGATCTTCGTCGGCGGCTAGACGGCATGTCATCCTCCTTTGCAGTCCTTTCTTCAAGCCACGACCGCCTCTCTTGACCCTGCGAATCACCTGAGTGATTAGTTTGTGGAAACGTGGATGGAAATCATGCACGAACATGGCCATGTTTACTTAGTGTTTCATTCAGGCATTGATTAGATGAGGCCTTACCTTGTTCGTAAGTCCTCATGATATGCATCAAGCAGGTCTTGCAACCGTCGGTAATGCCCCACATTGGTGCGCATCCAAACATCGATGCACGCTCGCTCGCCTTCGGTCAATGTGTGCTTCTTCCCTTTATCGGCCACAACAACGCGGTCCCGTACAAGAGCGGGGACGACAAGTGGCCGTGGAACTTCGTTGCGAAGTGCCATAAGTAACCCTCGTACATACTGAATGGTCTTCTGCCGCCCCATTCCGTTCATGATGCTCTGCACCGGGAAGGCATTGTTCTTCACCCACCTCCCGATTTTGCCATTTAAGGACTCGAATACGAACATCCAATACTCGCGAACCGGCCCGAGGTCTCGAAGTTGGTCTACCACGTGACACAATAGATGTGTGTTGAGGACCCACCAGTGAGGGCTCGTCCCATGTCGCGAGCTCTCCATGGTGACGAGCCACTCTCTAATGTACTTGTCAAGTGTCGGCAGCTCCTGAATCCCCATGTTCACCATCAACAATAGGTAGGTAGGGCCATGTCCCACCATGTTCCTAGAAGGTCATGAACGGGTATGGCCATGTCTAACCATGTTCCTAAGGGATAATGGTCAAGTATGGCCATGTTCACTCTGTAAACTAGGTGGGCATCGCCATGTGCATTCAGCCTTCACACAAAATGTAAATTCTTGGTGACGCGACAGGGAACATGAGAGCAAGGTACCAGAGAACCGCACCTTCAGATCGATCTCGTGGGCCGTGATTTCCCGGACTATCGTTGAAAGTTGCCCCACCAAACGTGCGAGTGCATTGGGTGAGTCATCGTCCCTTGGCCATGCCGCGAGGATCGCGAAAAGTCCATTTCTGAACATCACCAAATATTCGTGGGCTTTTAGCTTCTTTGCGTTTCCGTCTGAAGACAGTTTCAACAATTTCCATTGACCCGCTCCCCATTCCCGTGGAAAGCCAACTTCCTCTCTCGCGAATTCCTCGGCTCTCTTCAAGCACCTTCCCGTAGCGGTGCGCACGTCGACAATCTGCCAAGGGGATGTCCTTTTGGTGTAGTTGCCATTCGCATCTGCTCAAGTGTCGGACCCGACCATAATTCACGTATGGATGCTAAACTTTTGAACAAACCGGACAGAACTGCCTACATATATATGGCCATGTTCAAGCATGTTCATAAGCCAAAACGGCTGGACACAGCCATGTTTACATAGGTTTCGCTGGATGGGTTCACGTCGGGTCAGGCCTATGGAAAGGGGAAAATACCAGTTGCCCACCATGTGGGTTTAATGCCTTGAGATTTCGCCCACGTTCGCGTTTTCTTGTCAAAGTCAGTTCCCATCACGGCGTCAAGGACGTGCTCTCCAAGATTCTTGATCAAGTGCATCAAGTCGATGAGGTAGTCCTTGGCCTCATCCCAATACGGCAAGCGTGAGAATTCCGAAGGAAATTTTATACCGGTAGCTTTTATCATCGTCTCGAGATCCTTCATCGTGAAGTGTCCGCTTTCCTTAAGCGTTTGGTGCTGCGCCGCGTGGTGCCGTATCTCGGCATCCGTTCTCTTTTGAAACTCTGCGGGACCTGCGATGCAACAGGGTGAACATTGCCCTACCCATCATCGAAGCCGTCCGAACATGGCCATATCCGGTCATGTCTACACGTGGGTATGGCCATGTCTATGAAAAAAACTAGCACAGCATGGCCATACTTAACCAATATCTGTCGCTTGCGTGCAGTACATCAAGGGAATACCAGAGAAGGTTGTTTACCAGGCTCGGCTTCCGTGCGGAAGGTATACCGCATCCCCTTGAAGATGCTAGATCGCCAACCTTGCAGGTTGCATGCAATGCAAGCCATGTACGCCCCCACATCCTTGCGACAAGCGCCATCCATCAAACCTTTGATGTCAAACAACATCTTAAACAACATGCACCTCAAGTTGAAGGTTTCTTTTTTCACGATGTCGTAGCACGGCACGCCATCCCATAACTCCAGCAGCTGGTCCACAAATAGCTCGTAGATAGGTTGCGTGCTTTTTGGCTTCGAGCCGCTACATATCCCAAACACCTCCATGTTCACGAACTTGCCGCGGATGGTGGGGTGCATATTGAGGTATTGAAACGTCACCGGGAAAACTCCGCGCAGGTCCTTCCACACCGTGGCGCCATCCGCACATCCTAAGATCACCACGTTGCGGGGATCGCTGAAGAACTTGGGGTACCTTTCCCGCCGTTGCCTCCATGCTGGACTGTCTGCGATAAACAGGTAAGTATGGCCATGTTCAGTAGGTTTCTAGAAGGACAGGGCCCGAACACAGCCATGCTCAGTAGGTTTCCAGAGGAATAGGGCCCAAATATGGCCATGTTCAGTAGGCTTTCAAAGGGCATTCCTTTCACAATCGGGAACTGGAAATTTTCACTTACCCCACATAGTTCCCATCGCCTCCTTGGTCAAGTCGCATGGAATATGGCGGGCGTGCGCTTGCATGTCCACGCAAAGCTCCGGGTGCGCAAAATTCCTTTTGAGAAGATCCGGGAGGTTCCAATAATAAAACGTGGACTTTCCTCTCCGGCTCGCCAACGGCTTCTCGAGCATCTCCGGGGCCCATCTATCGGCGCCACACGTCGAGCATGTCCGGCACATTGCGTGCTCTCCGTCGAATCTGCAACATCCATTTACACAGATGTCCACCGACTTAGAAGGCAAGCCATACATGGATAGATGTCCTATGGCCTCTTGGTAGTTCTTCGGTAGAGTGCCCTCCGGGAACATCTTCGGCAAATTTAGACGAAGTATCTCCAACAAGTCGTTAAAGGATCCTTGACTAAGGCCATGCTCCAAGTTCCATTCCAAGAGATCGAGCATGAGCATGAAGGCATCGTTTTCCTTACCAGAAGCATCCTGCGAAACTGACACCACCTTTAGAAATGGGACGGACATTGCCACGTAACTGTGCAAACATGGCAATGTTCGCCTTGTTTACATTTTGAAATGGCAAGACATGACCATGTCTGCCCAGTACCTTATTAGCCAGTGCATATCCTCACCTTAAACCTCACCTGATGAAACCACATTAACTCAAAGTGCAGCAGCAGCAAGCGACACCACGGTTGTTGTGTTATTTTCAGGTCGCACCTTTACCATCTCCTCCAAGCTCTTTAGTATCTCGTTGATTACATCCATCTCCTCGTCATTCGCCTCGTGTGCGGTACCACTCATGCCATCATCTCGATGGGGGATGAACATTGGGTGCGATCGCACTCCCACAAGGCACTCCACGATAGGAAATGCCACATCCCATGACTGGTTGCCGCAATGAAGAGAGATGTGCACGTCATCCTCCGGATACATATCGTCGAAATTGCCGGGTTTCATCCACCCTTCGTACTCGTCGAAGTCAATGCCTTCGATGTGGTTGAGGAAATACATCATCTTCTCCCACTCATACTCGATTTTGAGGAGCTCCCCGTTCGTGCGTGTGGAGGTCACGCTCACGTGAAAACAGGCGGTGTCGTCACGTTCTTGCCGAGTTGGGGAGGCGACTGCAACGAGCACCTTGGGCAGGTATTAGGCACACATGGCCATGTTCACCAATTACCTGAAGCTATACAAGGCAGGTATGGCCATGTTCAATAGTAGGTTCTCACCTGCTGGCTCAGACGGGAAGGGGGAACCGAATTCATCCATCTCTTCATCCGTCTCCAAAGTAGGTTCGGTAGAATCATGTGGGGTAGGCGGCCTAAGAGGAAGCACGGCATCCGGATCCGGTTGTGGAGGTACATGCCAACCGTAAAGCCTTTTGTGTGTGTAGATGGTTCTCGTTGACACTTCCTTGGTGATGTTGTTCTCCACGCAACGATTGCAACCACATGGCTTCTTTTGCGCGTCCCTTGCGCGTGGACCGTTCTCCACACCTCCGCGGCGGCGTCTGCACGAAACCGCGTACGAACATGGCCATGCTTACCTTGTGTATTCCAAGGAACATATACAAACAGCGCCATGTTTACATCGGGTTTGAAACCATACCTGGCTATAGGGTGTGGGAACGCCGGGTTTAGCGGAGTACACATTATGGCCTCGTCGGCTACCTCGCGGACGATGGGTTCGGTGTCTGCGTCATGGGCACGGGAATCGTCTTGGGCCACGGCCTCGGAGATCGGAGAGTCGGCATCGGAGGCCAAGAGCATCATCGGGTGTGCGGAGGTGGTGGCATCGGCACGGGAATCGTCTTGGGCCACGGCCTCGGAGATCGGAGAGTCGGCATCGGAGGCCAAGAGCATCATCGGGTGTGGGGAGGGGGGGGCATCGGCATCGGGGCTGGCGTCGTCGGAACTCGTGACATCCTTGCTCTTGATGGAGTCGTGGTCATCCAAAGTGGGTTGCTCGGACTTGGTCAAATTCAACTCGTCCGGCGGAGCCATACAAATGTCGTCGTCCCTCACCACTTTCAAAATCGCGTCTTTGATCATGGCAAGATTTCGGTGGACGGGAGGTTCCAATGCCCAACGGTGGCCGGCATACTCGATGTTCGCCGGATGGTCCTCTAGGTAGAGTGTATCGGCGATGCACTCCCATATTCTCGAACGGTGGCCCTTCGCATTTGCCACCATGTCGAAAAACTCTTGCGGCGTGCACACCGTTTTCTTCTCTTCGCCTGAATGGGGCATGAAGGAATGGATGGTGACATTGCGTTGCCTGTTGCAAAAGAATCAGAAATGTGTTAGTAGGGCCATGCCCACATCGTTTCAGCAATGGACATGTCTGATCAGGACTTGAGCATAGATACATGATAGGTAGGGCCCTATTTACCCTTGTTAATGTATACACATGGCCATGCTTGATCAGTACTTGAGTATAGACACATGGTAGATAAGGCCCTACTTACCCTTGTTTATGTATAAACATGTCCTTGCATAATGCAGCACGCAATCAAGCTTACGGAATGTCACCTTGGATCCGAAAGTTGGCTTGCCAACGAGGAATCGTCCGAGTCACTGCCTGAATGCAGGTCTGGCAACGATGAGTCGTCCGAGTCCGTGTCTGAGCGCTGGCTTGGCAAGGAGGAGTTGTCGGAGGCAGTGCTTGAAAGCAAGCCTGGCAACGAGGAGTCGTCCGAGTCCTTGTTTGACCGCTGACCTGGCAGCATGGAGTCGTCTGAGTCCATGTCGCGGCGGTCGGAGTTGGCTTCGGAGTTGGGTGTATGGGTACATGGGGGCGAAGTAATAGCTGTGGCTGCAATGTCTTCGGCATGGGGGTCCGACCTACAGCGAACACGGCCAAACATGGCCATACCTAATCCCTTCCCATTGCAGGTAGGGCAATGCTCGCCCCGGGTTCGTCCCGAGGTCGAGGCAGGTAGGGCCCTACTCGTACCGTAATCGTGCCGCAGCACCCCTTAGTCGACGAACCACAATGAAAGTTTAACATCACACAGGCGAGGTAGGGAAAGCAAAAATTTGGCCAGGGCCTCCGGCGCACAAGGTCGCATGTGGCAGGAATTTCCGTGCTTTTCGGTCCGACCTACAGCGAACACGTCAAAACACGGCCATACCTGGCCCCTTCCCATTGCAGGTAGGGCAATGCTCGCCCCGGGTTCGTCCCGAGGGCGAGGCAGGTAGGGCCCTACCCGTACCGTAATCGTGCCGCAGCACCCCTTAGTCGACGAACCACAATGAAAGTTTAACATCACACAGGCGAGGTAGGGAAAGTAAAAATTTGGCCAGGGCCTCCGGCGCACAAGGTCGCATGTAGCAGGAATTTCCGTGCTTTTCGGTCCGACCTACAGCGAACACGGCCAAACATGGTCATACCTGACCCCTTCCCATTGCAGGTAGGGCAATACTCGCCCCGGGTTCGTCCCGAGAGCAAGGCAGGTAGGGCCCTACCCGTACCGTAATCGTGCCGCAGCACCCCTTAGTCGACGAACCACAATGAAAGTTTAACATCACAGAGGCGAGGTAGGGAAAGCAAAAATTTGGCCAGGGCCTCCGGCGCACAAGGTCGCATGTGGCAGGAATTTCCGTGCTTTTCGGTCCGACCTACAGCGAACACGTCAAAACACGGCCATACTTGGCCCCTTCCCATTGCAGGTAGGGCAATGCCCGCCCCGGGTTCGTCCCGAGAGCAAGGCAGGTAGGGCCCTACCCGGTCATGCCGTCGCGTTCAATGTCAGTGAAGGTGGCGCGTGCCGGATGATTGTCGTATTCTTCCGTCAGAATGATTCCATCCCAAAAGAGTTCCTCAACTAAATCTATAAACCCATTCGTGGGATTGGCATCCCATTCGAGGACACGTTGCCTCTTGAAGGCATCGTCCGCACGCGGCGGCGTCGTCAACCCATCGCCCTCACCCGGAGAATTTGCCAAGCGATATGCAACAGTGGCTCTTTTCGCGGGATTGACCCTCCGTCTCTCCTCCGGAATCCCACCTTGCGCCAATCTCTGTGCGCGGGATGTCATCGCCTATTGTGCCTGCAAACCGCTTTTGCCCACGTACGTAACCTGCTGTACCATCATAAGTATGGCGTAAACATGGCCCTACCTAAGCAGTTTCATGGTGAAACACGGCCTTGTTAGCCTTGTTTTACTGCCAACATTGGGTAAGACGTACATAAAACGGACCATGTTTGATCTGTGTTTAAAAACACGTGGCAAACTTGGCCATTTTTGGGCAATGTTGGCAGTAAAACAAGGCAAACCACGTTGTGTTGCGCCGCGGAAGATGTTTACCTTGTACCTGAGTATAATTGCCCTGGTATGGCCCGGTTCGAACAGCATTCACGCGAACACAAGGTAGACATCTTCCGCGGCGCACATAGCCCAAATCAATGCCCCAAATGCAAAACCCAATGGGGAAACGACCCAAACATGGTCATGTCTAGACCATACCTTAGGGTGCAGGCGGGCGTGCCAAAAAAAATCGGTCATTTTGGTGAAAAAACAAAGTTGAGCTCAAAAGAAGGGGGCTTGGGCGCAGACTACAATGGTGAAAACGGTTTGTTGAAAGGTTGTAAAGGCCTTTGGAAAAAAGGCCTTTATTATGTGGAACTTCAACTTGCGAGAACAAAAAACAAAACTAGAAGACGACGGAAACTTGCGTTGCCCTGGGGCATGGTCATGCGCGCGGCGCGATTCGAATCCGACTGATCGACGAATCCAACGCCTGGCGATCGAAAGTGCCAAAGTAATTTCAAATTGGGGCGTCCGATGCGAATACGAAATGCGTTGACCTCGAGTGACCGCGAATCCCGCTTCCCTTCCCCTTCTCATCGATCCACGGAAACGCAGGCGGCGTACTGCGTGGAACGGATACGAGGGAGGGAGGTGGTGCTTTACCTTGCAGGAAGTAGTCAAAACGGTTTATTAAAGCGAGCGATACCGTTTTAAGGCTAAAATTTACTGCTGCCTGCGAAGCACCACCTCCCTCCCTAGAAACGTAAGTGATTTGAAAAATGCCGAGCGGCATGTTATCCTACGACCAATTTAAATCTGCCCGCGCGAAAATGGGCAAGCTCGCGGACAAGGAAAAGTACCGGCAATACAAGCGCAAGTATGCGCTTTTAAATGCGTCCGACTCCGAGAGCGGTGGCTCCGAGGACACGGACGAGGACGAGGAGGAGGAGGAGGAGGAGGAGGAGGATCCGGGGGCCGAAAGCAAGAAGGGGAGTGGGCTTGACCGCTTCGCCCTTGCGATGGCCAAGGTGAAGTCCACAGGGGATTCAGTTAAAAATCTTCAGAAAGCGCAAAAAAGGAGGGGAAGGAGGCGGCGCAACACAGGAGAGACGTCTTCCGTGAGTAACCCAGCCGAAATCCTGCTTGAAAAACACTTGCTAGGGTGTTAGAACATTGCACGAACACAGCCCTGTTCGCCCACCTGCCAGTTGTAGGTAGGGGGTGTACACTGCGTAAATAGGGCAATGTTTGGGCATTGTCCTGCTTGTGTTTTATGTTGTCCTGTCGCAGGAAGTTCAGATGCTAACGTGTGGGGTGTTTGTGTTTGATTTCACAGACGATATGGTGGTGAAGGGGCATGTAAATCCCTTCCAGGGTCTAGATAAACAGACCCTGGCTAGGGATAGGTTCCGCCGTCGAATGGCGGAACTAATGCCCCTCACCGCCACGTTGGGCTCAAGTGGGGACAACCAGCATATGAAGTTGTCCACCTTGATGCAAAATTTGAGGCGCCGCCACAAGTGGGGGAGGTGGCGCCTCAAGGCGGGGGAGGTGCATGTCTGGGTATGCAACATACCCGGGCATGCATACACCACCGCCAACGTGGAGGTGTTTTCCCAAAAGAAAGGCCAACCCACAACGGCCGAGATCAAGGCCGGGGTGGAGGCTGCGGGTTTGACCCAGAACGGCGACGTCCCAACGGAAGGTGCGTTCTTTGCTTGAAATAAGTTTTGTGATAAGTTCTTCGTTTCTTATGTGCAAGTAAGGCCCTGTTCGCACCATTTAGTACAGAAGTACTATACAAGTAAGGCCATGTTTACACACTACCTATGCAAACATGGCCATGTTTGAAACTAACTTAGTGTTGGTCGTGGCAGCAGAGGATCGGAAGGCAATCCTGCGGGATCTTATCGACGCCAAGGAGGAGGAGGAGGAGGCCAGGGGCAAGGGGAAGGCCGAGCCCAAGGGCAAGGAGAAGGCCGAGCCCAAGGGCAAGGAGAAGGCCGGGCCCAAGGGCAAGGAGGCCATGGCGGGCAAGGGCAAGGAGCCCATGGCGCCCAAGCGCCAAGGGCTCAAGGTGGCCGAAGCCCGAAAGCGGGCGGCCGAACAGGAGGTGCTTGAGCACGGCCGCCTCAAGGTCGGCGACCACGCCTTGCTCATGGCTAGCGAGGACCACGAGGTGGAGGATGAGGAGAAGAGGTGGAAGGCGGGGACACCCGATGTTCCCACCTCTTGGTACAACGACGACCTCACCCCGCAGGTCCACACCCCCCTGCTCTGCGGGGTGGTGGTGGAGACGGTGCCCAAGAAGCCGGCATGGCACTTTGGGCACCAGGTGGCGGGGGGCTCCCACGCGACCAGCTGTGCATCAAGGTAAGACCCGAACATGGCCCTACCTGCAATGTTTTCCTACGAAACCGCTTAAACATGGCCATATTCGGACATGTTTACACTTCGAACTAACTTACGCGTGTGCTTGCAGATCACGGAGTTCCATTGGACTCTGTACGACCCGGTCCACCAGGACCGGGTCAAAAAGGCACTACTCTACGTGTTCGAACAGGTGGAGGAAAAAGTGCCTGAGAAGGCAGAGTTCAAGAGGCACCTCGATGACTTCCTCAAGGGGAGGTTCGCTACGGGGAGCCTCTTGTGTTGCGTGCCATGGGAGCAAGCAACACAAAGGTACGACGACGGAAAGGAGTTGTTGTACCACCACTCCGGGAAGCCCGACGGGCTGAAAGTGCCTAAACCGGCGGGAACGCCTCCGCGGAGGACGAGGACGAGGACGAGGAGGATGGGGACTATGTACCCCCGGCGGATGATGATGCGCCCGAAAAGGGGGATGAAGAGGAGGACGAGGACGAGGACGAGGACAAGAAGGAAGAGCCTCCTTCTCCTGAGCCTCCTTCTCCTTCTGCAAAAGGCAAAAATAAGAGAAAAGTAGACAGTCCTGCAGTGAAAGGGAACAAGAGGAGCAAAAAATAGAAAAATGTACACTTTCAGTAAATATTTTTAATTGAAAAATCATTCAAACATTGCCATACTTACCCTGTACTTGAGTACAGATACATGATAGGTAGGGCCCTACTTACCCTTGTTTATGTATAAACATGGCCATACTTACCCTGTACTTGAGTATAGATACATGATAGGTAGGGCCCTACTTACCCTTGTTTATGTAT
>LGRX02000448.1:0-31075 GCA_001247695.2 Cymbomonas tetramitiformis
GATGACAACCCGATAATATTCGATGACTGCTCGATAATATTCGATGACTTCTCGATAATGTTCGATGACTACTTGATAATATTCGATGACTACTCGATAATATTTGATGACTACTCGATAATATTCGATGACTACTCGATAATATTTGATGTCCACTCGATAATATTTGATGTCCACTCGACAATATTTATTTGTTCCTGCTTTGTGTAACTCACTTGTATGCTTTATGCACGCTTCTCGCACGCTTCTCGTACCCCCCTTCAACGACACATGACAGACACATGACAGACACATGACAGACACATGGCAGACACATGACAGACACATGATAGACACATGACAGACACATGACAGTCAAATGACAACGCCGTGTTTCGATATTAACATATAACGATTACTGTGAAATAAATGTTTTGCATACGAGTGTCATGTGTCTGTCATGTGTCTGTCATGTGTTTGTCATGTGTCTGTCATGTGTCTATTATGTGTTTGTCATGTGTCTGTCATGTGTCGTTGAAGGGGGGTACGAGAAGCGTAGGAGAAGTAAATAAGCAGAGAATTGTCGTAGGAAAAAGCGTTATATCAACAATAAATTGACACACGAAAAAAATACCAGAAACCAACTTATGTAGAATTTCGCGAGGAATCCATTTCTGAAGTCATTTTTTAAAAATTCCTAACCGAATGACCAGAATTTAAGTTACACATTTTGCGCGAAAAAGTAACTCAAAAACGCACTTAGAAAAAATTAGCTTTTTATGTTCGCAAACATACTATAAACAAAAATTTCGCAAGGAATTCGATTCTGAAGTCAAATTTGGGAATTTATTCTGAATTTTCTATGTTTCCTTTAGCTATTTCAAACCGATAAAATTCGATGATTTCGCGATAATATTCGATAATTTCTTGATATCATTTGATGACTATTCGACAATACTTGATGACCGCTCGATAATATTCCAAAACTACTCGATAATATTCGACGACTACCCGATACTATTTGATGACTACTCGATAACATTCCATGATTGCTCGATAATATTCGATGACCACTCGATAATATTCCAAATCTACTCGATAGTATTCGATGACTATTCTGTAATATTCGATGACTGTACTCACATTTAATCACGTAATTCCTTCCATATTTATTACGTAATTACTTCTTTAGGGTTTTCTCTTGTATTTATTAATCATTTATTATCGTCTTTAGGGTTTTGGGGGGAGGCTATAATCGGTACACTAGTAGTCTTGACGCCATGCTTGACTTCTTTCTTTTGAAAAAGAGAAGGAATAGCTAGGTTAGATCCCGAACCGTACAGCTTTGGGGGATTGCCCTCAGATAAACCGAGACGGAATAAGATATTGTCTCTTAAAAGTATGCCTTCTTTTACGTAATAATTTAATATGTATTTATCCTTGTCATCTTCCGTTTTAACCCATGCAGGAAATCCACAAGATTCTTGTTTAATTTTTAAAAATTTATCTATATACGGCGCAAACACGTTTTTATTCCGCTCTTTCCAACGTCTAATTTCATAAATTTCCAATAACTCGTATCCCATATCAATTGCTTTATCAACTTCGATAGTACTCCATGTTCCTTCTTGTTCATGTAAAGTAAATTTCAATTTACCTTCGTGTTTTGATGGTAGTACCGGAAATTGCAGGTCTTTTGGTGGTTTTACTTTACAATATATAACTCTAATATTTTTTAGCATTGTTTTTATATCTTAATAAATATTCTTTTACCGATACATTTTTGAATTGTTCATCAAATCCAATTGGAAACTCGCAATATTTCATGACCCAAGGGTATAAACTTGTAAAATCTAAATATCATAACGTTTCACCAAATTTTCTTTTCCAATATAATCTTTCGGGATTTGTTCGACCTCCGTTAAATGCATATCTAATTACAAGGTCCGGTTTGTATGTTTTCATAAAGTTAATAACTGTTTTTTCATTACTCTTTTGACTATTCCACACACATTCATATATATCTTCAACAATATACCCTAAATCTTGTAATCTTTGTTTTTTCTCTTTTGTCTTTTTATCTAAATCTCCATGTGTAAGGCTTGAATCTCGTGAAATGTTTGCCTTTTCTTTGGGGTTATAAACTGCTGGATTACCATGAAACTTGTCACCATTAAATTCAAATATCGTATTTGTTTCTTTACAATAACCATCAGCTATAAAATTTGTTTTTGGTATTTTATATTCTCGAATTATTTTTATTTCTTTAAAATTTTCCAAATAACTTAACCATTCAGCACAAGCTTTACTTTGTTTTGTTATTCTATAATATGCAATGGTATTTTTTGGCATAATATCTTTTCGATGAATATGTTGGGCTGTCGATGCAATTGTTATGAAATTCCATGGGTCGGTTTCGGCAATTTCTAACATTATTTCTCGGTATGCTTCACAGGATTTTCTCAAAATAAATACATCGTTACTACAATATTTTCTTAATTCATCTTTATTATTCCAAAAATAATTGTTGTCTTTTTTTTTATTCCACCATTTTTCAAATTTCTCTTTATCACTAGATTTCATTTGTTCCGGACAAAAATTGTTTTTATCAGGAATTTCTCCTTCGTAATTCCAGTTTTCTTTTTTATTGAATAAATGTGGATAATATCCTTTAATCACATGTTCTTCTAATCCCCACATTTCAGGTAATTTTGATAATGCACAATTAAAATGACAAATGGAATCAAGTAATGTTACACCATTGTATTTTAATTGAATTATTTTATTTCCTATTCGTATAATTTCAGGCAGTGGTTTTGTGTTATCAAATTTGTGAGTTACTAAAATAGCTTCAAATATTAATAGAAAATCATATGCTCTGCCGTTGTGTGCTATAAAAGTATACCCTTTATGTCTCGGTTTGCCTTTTTCATCATTTCCAAACAAAAAAGTTAAAAATGAATTTATGTCATAATGTTCTATACCATTTACATATTTGTCACGACTGTCTTTATTTTTGGTTTCATCCATGTATTGTGTTACACATAAATTCATTACGTGTTTATAATGAAAATCTTCGGTTTTTTCATTTAAATATTTCGTTTCTTGTGTACACTCAAAATCAAAAAAAGCTAAATTCTTAACAGGGTCTTTTTGTTTTACTTGTTGAATATAGCATTTATGACAATCCATATCACAATATTCTTCACAATTTTTACAAACTATATGTCCACATACATGTTTATGTTTAGTGTCGTAAACACTATTGCACGCTTTGCAATATTGCAGTTTGTCACATGTGCTCATATTAGTTTTTTCATTTTTTATTTTGTGCAAATCATAACAATCTTTACTTAGAAAAAATCTGCCACAGTCTTTGCAAGTAATATTTTTATGAAGTCCTTTATTTTCACGATTTTCTTTGTGTTTAAATATACATTTTGAACTATCACAATTGCTGCATTTTTTTGGAGGCTCAGCCATAAATGACACTATATTAATAATTGGTTCGTAATGTTCATTTTCTTCGTCGTAACATATAAAATACACGTCTTTATTTAAATCATATGTAATTTCATCTTTAGTTCTTGTATCATACTGTTCATTCATTCCACTAATAGAATTTTCCAGATATACTACAATATGACAATTTAATGCTTTTTCATATTTAGGAATATCTAAAAAACTAATTTTTCTATTGGGGTCTATGTCAACTTTTTTTCGAATTTCTTGACCTAATGCAATTTGTGTTTTTGGTCTTTGTTTATGAATTAATGTTTGCCATTTTTTGTTATTGTTTTGTTTTAAATCTTTATTTTGTAAAATTGCAATGGAAATATCGAAACACTGATTGTTATTGTTGTTTAATGTAATAATCCCTCTTTTTAATTTTCGAGACACGACATCTTTTGATTGACCATTGGCTCTACCTCCTTTAGGATTTTTGACCGTATTTGCATACAACGTAATGCTTTTTACGGCTCCGTGGTGTTTGAGTGTTTCGCTTTTAGCAGCTTGCTCAATAGCCTTAAACAAATTAACACTTGAATACCCAAGGAATGAATCTTCGTTATCAATAGAATAACCATCTTCAAATTCCAATTTAAATGCAATATGTTTCTTAAAACCATCTTTAGGGGGTGACACAAATCGGTCCAAACCTTTTGTAAGAAAAAAATTGTAATTAATAGGACCAAATGCTTCACCAATAGTTCGAAATTTGTCAACATGAGTTGTGCGTTTATTATTTCTGATTTCCTTAATATTTTTGATATCATCTTTAATATTGTCAACAAATATTTTGGATTTTGCATCTTGTTTATCTTTTATTTCTTTTTTATATGTATTAATTTTGTTAGTGTACACTTTATTTTTTTCTTTTGTTTTTTGTCGAGCAGATTTGATAAACTCTTTTGTTTTTTGTAATTTTTTATTTCTTTGATTTGATTTATCAAATTGTTTTTGTGAAATCAGATTGTCAACTTTCTTAGATTTGTTGTTTCGTGTAAAGATTCTAATATAATCTAATTTATCTTGTCCTTTTTCAGTTTTTAAAAATTCCCATTGATGTGGTAATAGTTTCATTGATTTGGGTGTGGTCATAGTAAAATGCTTATATAATATATGTAGAACATTTTTTCTTTAAGTTATATCGGTTAGGACATTGCAAATAAAATCAAATCAATTTTGCATATTGCGTTAGTAAGTCATATTGTTGAGGAATATCAAATTGAGATTTTTTTAATGCATCAATAACGTCTTGTTTAGTAATATTATAGATTCTGAAGCTTCGAGATAAAACCGGTAATCCTCGTTTAATTCGTAAATTTAAGACTCTAGTTTTCAATATTTTATTTCGATTGTTGGAGTAATGTTTGTTGACATCATTTTTATTTTTTTCGCAAGTTTTTTTATAATAAGTGTTTCCAAACTTTGAAACAACCTTTTCCATGTTAGTTTAGTTAATTGATTTAACCTAAATTTCTTTTAAATTGTTTTATTAAATTATTATAAAACATTTCGACCTTACATAATTCAAGAATTTCGTTCGTTTATAGGTGAAAGTGCTCCGTCTTATATTGATACTTCACTTTTGCCTCAAATTCAACTTCGATTTCAATTGCATGGTCCGGAAGTTTTAGGGGCTGTTCAAAATAGCCTAGGTTTAGGACAACCTTTAGACACCGACGCTCAACAATGCCTATTCTACTAATCTTACGGTGGGTTAACCCGCCGTAAGAGGAATTTTCGGCGGCCTGTAGTGGTGGCGTTATGAGGTCTACGGTGTCAAACCTATCGATTTTCAGACAGTTTATGAGTTGAATGAAAGCTGAGGAACATACTATGGATGGATGCGATGTGCCCGATGTGTGTAATGCGCTCGCGAAATGGGGGGGTGTAGCGGGTTCCGATCATATATGCTTACGGTGGGTTACCACATAATTTTGTATATTGGTAGATATGTGGCCTTCCTCGATGGCCCTCTGGAAATTTGGAGACCTATGTTGTCAAGTTCTCGAGCTGCTCTTTCTGCAGTGTCTTGTCAAAATTTTCATTCGAGGCCATCTTGACCCTCAAAATGTCACGCGAAGTGAGGGTGGTATGACGATTTTTTACGCTATACGACACGATTTATATGCGATGATTGGTTTGTTTCGCCGGTTTGGGTTTGGGGTTTCAGGTTAACAAACCCGGATACATCCGATATAATTCTTCGCGGATGCCTCTTGGGAGTGTCTAAAGTCATCCTGCCACCATGAACATGACCAGGGGGTCAGTTTAGGGGCTGAAATAATCGTTTTACTTAGGGTTGGGTAACCCACCGTAAGGGGTCCTTACGGTGTGTAAACCCACCTTTCGTAGAATAGGCAACAAGCATTAATTAGCAACGGAAGATTTACTTTACGACAACTTTATTTTACAATTGAAACTATTACCTTTTCAAATGGAGTTTATGATTCCGCTGTCGATGCCAAATTAAAACGAGATGGCTACCTTGAAATTCCTTTTAAGAATTACTATTCATTTACTTCATCTCACGACGGAATGAATAAATCTACACGTTTCAGTTTAAGTTCTCAATCCATAGATGAAATTTATGCTGTCCAACGTATAAGCGATTACCAAACCAAATCACGCGGTCTTGTGCAAATTGATAATAAAATTGGACCTACATATATACCAAGTTATTTCGACTTTAAAAGCGGTCGTCTTGGAAGTGCGCAATTCAATGTAAATAACATGTATATTCCTAATTACCGTAACGATGCATTAGGATATTTTAATTCGATGTGTGTGGCGAAAGCTGACCAATATATGACTAAATGTGGTTGCAAAGTCAATTCTTTTGAAGATTGGGTTAATCATTATTTTACTTTTATGGTTCGCTTAAATATGCCTAGTGATATGGGAGTGCGCTCAATGTCAGGCTTGGATAGTCGCGGACTTGATACTATGATGTATTTGGAGACTTCAGAAGGTACAAATACCACCGAAAATCTATTAACAAATAATGAAGTATTTGTATTTTGTGCATGTACAAGTGTTTTGCGCGTAGGTGTTGGACGAATGATAGAATTAATTGTTTAAATATTTCTTTATTATTATACATAAATAAATAATGAATCGATTTCAACCAAATGACGCCGCTACAAGTTTAGGAAAACGTATAGGCAAAATTAATGCTGAATTACCACCTTCTCTAATGCAAATGTCCGGCTTTAGACCATCTTCAATGCAACAATTACCATGCAAAACAATAAGTGATATAACTTTACCCCCTGCCAAAATTTCAAATGTAAATGAATTAGCTGGATATAAATCTTATATTTTTGGACATGGAGATAAACCAACTTTAAAAACTTCAATGTTTACCTTTCCCGAACAACATCCTTTAAATAATCCAATTCTAAAACCTGCAAATTCTTTCTTTGTGTGATATATTATATACAATGTCTAGTTTTGGAAAAGAATTAATCATGAATAAAATGTTAATGTAGGAAATGGAGTATTTATTGGTAAAAAAAATAAAACAACAAAAACAACCTTTACAAATGCTTGGAGCTGATATTAATATAGATATTGACGGTTCTCAAAGCGGTGACCCCGGTATTGTAAATTTGAATATGGGTGCAAAAACAAATAAAATGAAAGTTAGATTTCAAGGTTTGCCTATCGTAGAAACAACTAACGTTCCTCCGGTTGAAACTATTACACAAGTAAATGGATTATATGTATTCAAAGCGAATCCAAATGATAAATTTGGAACGGTGTTTATGAAACTTGCTCAACCGTAAATTTAAAAATCATATTATAATATATATAGATATATGAGTTCTTTCGGCAAAAATGTATTTCTTACAACTTTAAACAATGTAACCGACCCTGGTCCATCAACACCCATTCCCGACCCCTTAACAATTAATCAATTAAATGTAAATCAAATAGGTGATAATTCAAATCCTTGCCAAACAATTCATATGGCTTCAACTTTTTTATACCGTGGAGATATTTCATATATAGACAATACAGATGTAGATAATCAAAGAGAATTTATGAAATTACAAACTGATGGTGATTTAAATTTGGTAAATAATATCAATTTTTATGATTTCATTTTGAACAATCCTGCAAGTAAATCAAAATTTTCTATAGGTTTGGATGAACTTGATAGTTCTTTTGAAATTAAATCTTTAGATCCTGTTTCTCAAACGAGATTGAAAATAGGAGACAATGGTATAAATGAATGGTCATTTATGCAAACCACATTGAATGTAGAACCACTTGGAGCCGGTGTACTCATCAATGATGGTCCATTGATTTTGAACACCGGTGATATTACTTTGAATTCTGGAAAATTTATTGGTGACGGGTCTTTACTTCAAAACTTGCCTTCCGGGGCTAACCAAAATTTACAATCTGTTACCGACCAAGGAAGTACAACTACCACAAATGATATTTCTTTTACGGGAACCGGAAAACTTATAATAAATCAAGAAGAATGTGATGGAAATTTATTTAGAATTAAAGCGGGCACAGCGGGTAATGGATTGGTGTCCATATTCATAAATTATTAAATTAATATTCTCATTTTAATATAAATTTCCCCGAATACGACGAGCAATTTGCATTTGTTGTCGAATATACGGGCGAGCTTCCAAATTGAAAATTGTTTTGGCTAAAGCTTTGCTTTGATTATCAGGTAATTTTTTATAATTAGGTAATTTGGGAGCAACAAGCTTTGTGGATACTTTTGAAGGTTTTATAACTTTTAGATTTTTAGACTTGGTTATGCTTTTCTTTGATGCATGATATTCACGTGAGCATTCTTTTAATTTTTTTATCCAATTTTCTCGAGACATATAATTTATAATATGATAAAAATTTTAATTGTTATTTGTAGTACGTGAACGTGTTTTTGCCGGTGAGAAATTTCTATTAGGAGACGTCGGGTTTCTTCGATCTACACCGGTAATAACAACGGGATCACTTGGTAAAGAAAAGGATAATGCTTGTCTTAATAGTGGATTTACAACTGTCCTTGATGAAGGACCAGATTCGCCTTGATTTTCGGGTGTGTTTAACGGAGATGGAGAAAAATCTTCACGAAGTCTTTTTAAACCTGAATTAATTTCTTCAGTGTCAATTTCACTCAACAATTCTTCTTCTTCTTCGAAACTTATTGGAGTGGATTGTGAAGAAAACTCTTCTTGCATAATATATTTTGGAAAATCAAAATCATGTTTTAATTCTTTAGTCAAATGCATAGGATTTATAGGAGAATTTGTTAGATCAAAATAAAATAATTCAGGATTTGAACTAGGTAAGGTCATACTATAGCTATTTTTAGAAAGATTGCCATAACTTTTAAACATTTTTTGAGAATTTGGTACTTTATTTGTTATATCCATCATTTTTAAACATTGTTGTTTTGTGTACGCGTCGGTTAATTGCGGTCTCATTTAGAATTTGTTTAGTATAAAATAAATAAATAAATTTAATAATTTAATGTTTGAAATTCATAATGCAAACTGTTTCGATATTTTCCCTAAAATAAATGATAATTCCGTAGATTTATTTGTATTAGATTTACCTTATAACCAAACCGCTTGTAAATGGGATAAAGAAATAATTGATTTAAATTTATTGTGGAAACATTTGAAGCGTATAGGTAAAGAAAAAACATGTTATATTTTTCTAACCACAACTAAATTTGGACATAAGATAATTGAAAGTAATAAAGCATGGTTTCGATATGATTTAGTATATTTTAAGAGTATATCTTTAGGATTTTTTCATGCAAATCAAATGCCATTGCGAAGTCACGAGATGATTTATATATTTTATAAAAGACTACCTACATTTAACCCGCAAAAAACGCCCGGAAAGCCATATTTTAAATCTAGTGCAAATACTACGAATATATATACCAAACATTGCGCTAGATTACCGACCAAATGTGAAGACGGTTATCGATATCCAAAATCAGTTTTGAAATTTTCTAACGGAAATTACAAAAGTAAACATCCATGTTCTAAACCAATAGAATTAATGGAATATTTAATTAAATCATATTCACATGAAAATGACCTTGTTTGTGATCCTTTTATGGGTATTGGATCTAGTTTAATTGCTTGTAAAAACAATAATCGAAAATACATAGGGGTTGAATTAGATAGTGAGTTTTACAACATTTGCAACAATATCTCATAAAGTATTTGGAATTTGAGAATTTCAGTTTGCTAGTGATGATCAGCGCGAAATTTTAGAAAAATAATATTTTTATAAAAAAAATGATTTTTAAAATAAATTTTAATAAATGTCAATGACGGGGGTGCTCTGACCCCCTTACATAAGGACTGTTGCTAGTTTGTGGAAATAACTTACACAAACTTGCGAACACCGAAACTTACCCCTCACAAACGACAAACTTTTAACTTTTAAAAATGCCCCGAACCCGTCAAAGTAAGCAGCTTGTTGCCGATGAGGTGACTATCGACTTAACCGTTGAATCGGAAGCTACTCAGCAGGCATCGGAAGCCGCTGAGCCGATTGTCCTAACGAGGACTATTCAGCAGGCGTTAGATTGCATGCCTGTAACAGAGGAAAAAATGAAAACTATGAAAAAACGTTGGCCAGTGCGTCGCGCTGCTCCAAAAGCGCCCGCAGGTTTCAAGCCTGCAGCGCTTTTGGCAACAGCGACAGCGGCATCGGAGACAGCGACAACGACAGCGACAGCGGCATCGGCCCCGCCGCCTCCGTTTGTTTCAACAAGAGTTCGGGACCCTAATAATCACGTGAAAGTTGCTCGAGGCTGTACAAACTTCTTTTGTAACAAAGAAGAACAACAGCAGACCGGCATTTGCTTAAAATGCGAACGGAAAGGATGCCGCGCGTGCATATTCCGTTCGCAATCGGCGTACTACGCGGACGTGGACGCCGGTATCAAGACCGATTGTGTCTGCTATTGGCTAACAAACGAAAACAGATATACAGAAGAGTGGGCTAACCGGTACCCCAACGCATGCAGAGGGTGTTTACACACCGATGATATTGTCAAGGTCTCGTACCCACTGGCTATTCTGGACGCGGAAACTGATAGGATTTTTCGAGGTAGAAACTAGAAGCTAGAACCAATAATAGAACAAGTAATAGACAAATGATACAAAGTATGGTAATATTATTCTATTTGCTATAGTATATTGTTGTTCATCGTCATTGTTTAGCCTGCCTTTTTATAACACGTGCTTTCTGGAAACACCTGTTCGTGCACAAGAATTGCTGCACGCTGCTGTTCTGTTCCCAATTGCATTATTAACTTTTTCTTGGTGTTCCAATCGGACTTTCGCTGTGGGTCTTCACCAGGGTTTGCAGTATCGTTTTTTAGCATATTTGCTTTTGACCGTAAACGCATGCGGAGCTCAGGTGAAGCAGAGGGAAGCGCTTTCTTGTCCTGTTTTCCAGGTCCTTCAATCGGGGGGTAAGGTTTCTTCTTTACCTTCTTTTCCGGAGAAGGCTCGGGTTCAAAATCGGACTTGCGTTCTCGTTTTACCCCTCGAGGAGGACCTGCTTGTGCCACGGCATTTTGTTCCACGGTTGCGGGAATAACCTTAGAACTGTGGCACGATTCGCAGCTGTCGCCACGTGCAAGAGGCATCGCATTGAACGGAATACCGCTAAAATATTCATATTACGCACTGCCTGCGAGTGCACTGCTTGCGTTTCGTACCGCGTGTTTTAGCCATAGTTGTTAACTGATTATTTAGGGTGGCCAAACATTATTTTGTGGCATGTTTAAGCTCGAGTATCGAACATCGATCGTATACAGTAGTAACCTGTAAGTTTCAACCTGTAAGTAACTAGTAAGTAACTAGTAACTCTCGAGTAACTCTCGAGTAACTCTCGAGTAACTCCTAAGTAACTCATAAGTAACTTTCAAGTAACTTTATAGTGACAATTATTAAATAAAATAGAAAATAAAATAATTAAAATAGTGTAATAATTAAAATAATTAAAATAAAATAAAAAATCTTTAATTCCAGATTTCACTTATTCAATAGTTACTCAAGAGTTACTCAAGAGTTACTCAAGAGTTACTCAGTAGTTACTCAAGAGTTACTCATTAGTTACTCATTACTTACTCGTTACTTACTCGTTAGGTGTTCGAAAGTTACAAGTTTGTTAAAAGTTAACAGAATTATGGCACAGAGAACTGCTGAAGAGTTTGTTATCACGTTGGCAGATAATAAAACAAGATATGATTGCAACTCAAAAGTTCAGCCTGAGGGATATCTTATTGCGAAAGCAGTACCGTGTTCCGGCATTAACTTCGACAAAGTGCGCAACAACCCTCGTATCGAGCCTCACGAAGCTGGTTGTAAACACAAGAGCAAATACTTTTTATGTAATCGGTGCTGGGTAAAAGCGCCGAAGTTCACAACAAAGAAAACGTGGAAAACGGTTGTCGCTCCTTCTATTGTAGACTACGCTACAACCACGGCATCCGCTGCTATTAGCGAGGGCGTGCGGGATGTTTTCTTTCGCGATTACAGCAGGCACTTGCTAGAGCAGGAAAACGATAGCAGAAAACGTATCGCTGAAGCACATGCGAGAGCTGGCAAAAAGTTGAAAGTGTCGGTATCTTCAGCTGAAGAGAAGCGCGATGAGCTTCAACGCCAGGCATCGGGTGGAGTCAGTGTAGATGCGCTTTTAAAGTTTCGATATTTGGACCCACAGTTACCTGTCAAGGACACAACAGTTTCGGAGCCGATGTTCGAGTCACAAGAGTCTCAAGAGGAGCTGTTATTGGCTCCGCCAAATACAGACAGGGACGATGAGACTAGTGACGAAGACGAGTCTGCCCTTAAGGCTCAAGTGAACAAGCTGCAAGTCGAAAAGGCCGCGTTAGGGGACAAAATAACTGAACTTTTGTGCATATGTGAGCAGTCTTCTGAAAAGGTCAAGGACTTGACCGAAGAACTCTTTCTGGTAAAATCGCCAAACTTGGTTCATATTGACAAGGATATCCTTGAAAATATCATGCGCGAAAACAAAGAGCTGAAAAGCTACAACGAAGACCTCGCAAGCACATGCCAAGAGCTAGGAGATAACGCAGAGTTAGTAGCCTCGCTTGAGTCAGAGAATGCCGTGCTGAAAGGAAAGTTGGCAGAGGCTCGGGAAACCGTCGAATACTACCAAACTAAGTTTGACCACCTCGAGTTAAACACCTTGCAAGAGGACCTTTTGAAACCCTCTTTTGTAGCCGCTTCAAAAGATAAAGTTGCCTCACTTGAGGCGAAACTTTCGCAAGCACAGTCGCAAAATGCGGACCTCAAATCGGGAGGTCAACACCTGCGTTTTGAAGATAGTCCGATTGAGGATAGTCCAATTGAGGACTCCGATTCTCAAAAGGAAGATACTTTTTCTGCAACAGAATTAAAGTGTGACTATTGTGACTCCTGTGTATTTTTTACAGCAGACGAAGTGAAGGAAGTCATACTGAGTTCTTTTGGTGAAGAGTATGACCCTAACACAAGAGAACTTCACGGCATGTTGTTACCGAGGGCCGAGTTTTTGGAAGTTCACTGCGATTTCAATGCAGGGTACAAATATCAGTGCCCAAGTTGTCAAAAGGCCGAAGCACCAACCGATGTTGTAGCAGCAAGTGAGAAAACCGGCCCCTGCGAGGTGAGTTATCTTTTGTTTATTGAAAAGTATGTCAACTTGAAAGTATTTCGGTTCCCAGCATACAACAGTGAAAGCAGACTTGGTTGGAACCATATGCTTAAGTTGATGGAGAAAGACCCTGAGAGTTATCACAAAGAGATAAACTCTTTGAGAGCTGCCCGAGTTCGCAGTGAAAAGGAGTCGCATGAGGGAAAATATTTCTATCATACATATGAGCAAGTTCTCAAACAAGATATGACATATTTGGAAGGCTTTTGGGCTGGAAACCTTGCAACTGCAAGTGAAAAGGGTTTGATAAGTTTTGACTTGAGAAGTCATCAGCATGAGTTTGACCAGTTTTTTGCAGCAGCACGGCAAGAGAAAAGGCCTCCCAGTGTTGAGGAATACTTTGCAAAGTTCAAAAAGATGGATGAGTTAAACATCTCTTACCATGATAAGCATGGTTTCCTCCTCAAAAAGTCCTAACTTCTTTTTATTTTTGTGTGTTTACCACAGGATATTTGCTCAGTTGTAAAATGCGTCACTTGTGACTCACTGCAAAAAGTGAAATGCACTCCTTGTTTTGTTTGTTGCAAGGCTGTTTGTGCTAGCTGCATAATTCTTGATGATGATATGGGTGACGGACCTCTAAATAGTTACTGCAAAAACTGTTTGAAAGCAATATGTATGAAGTCAATCTAAAGTATTTGGAATAATAAACTCATTAAAGTTTCTCCTGAATCCACTTGGATGTGTACTCTTTTTATGTAAATCAATAAATAAAAAGTCATGTGGGTTTTGAATTGCTTTATCATAAACTTGGAAAAAGGTATCTTGATTTATTTCTCCCGAACATTCTAATGAAAAATGTGATGACAAAAATTTTGTTTGGAACAATAAAAATGAATTACGAAAGTATTGTTCAAACGATGTTTTGATACTTCGAAAATCATGTTTGGAATATCGTAGTGTTTTATTAGATGCATGTGAAACCGACCCCTTCAACTTCATGACAATTGCATCCACAGCCCAACATATTCATCAAAAAGATATTATGCAAAAAAATACTAATGCATATTATAAAATTAAATAGCAAAGTAAAGTTTGTGCTGAATGGATCAATTATTTAGAACATTCAAGAGGTATCAAAATAATTAGAGAATATAAAATTCCAAAAACAAACTTTATTGCCGACGGTTATTGCGAAGAAACCAATGAAATATTCGAATTTAATGGTGACCGGTTTCATGGTAACCCTGCAATTTACAACCCCAACCATAAAGCAAATGTATCAAGAGACTCTAATATAACTTTTGGTGATTTATATAGAAAAACTGAGGAGAAAAAAGAAAAATTGTAAAATATGGGTTATGTTGTAAAAGATATTTGGCAATGTGATTGGGAAAGTGATAAAATAAATGAAAAATCAGTAAGTGACTTTATGAAAACTTACAAACCTGATCTTGTAATTAGAGATGCATTTTTTGGAGGTAGAACAAACCCTGAACAATTATATTGGAAAAAGAAATTTGGTCAAACATTGAGATATCTAGATTTTACTAGTTTATACCCTTGGGTTATGAAATATTGTGAGTATCCTATTGGTTTTGACGAGCAATTTAAAAATGTTTCGGTTAAAGAATATTTATCGAGGTATAAAAATGAAACTGAAAAGTTTTTCGGTGTTATATATTGTAAAGTAAAACCTCCCAAAAATTTACAATTTCCGGTGTTACCATGTAGAGACATTGGTAAATTGAAATTTACTTTATATGAACAAATAGGAACTTGGAGTACCATTGAAGTTGATAAAGCAATTGATATGGGATATGAATTATTGGAAATATATGAAATTAGACATTGGAAAGAGCGTAGCACAAAACTGTTTGCACCATACATTAATAAATTTCTAAAAATTAAACAAGAATCAAGTGGTTACCCCGAATGGGTCAAAACTGAACAAGATAAAGACAAATATATAAGACAGTATTTCGAGAAAGAAGGTATTCTTTTAGACAAATCTCAAATTAAGAAAAACCCCGGAATACGAGCGGTCGCCCTTAACCCTAAAACCCTAAAACCCTAAAAGATGTACCTAAACAGTTTGTGGGGCAAATTCGTTCAACAATTAAACAAAATGAAAACCAAAATTATAAATGAACCTAGCGACTTTTATGCAATGGTGTTCGACAAAGAATATGAAATGAATTACGAATTTGCGGGTATCGAAGGAAATGAGAAATGTATTATGAATTATCGTTTCAAAGATGAATATTTTGAGGGTCCGGACAAATGTTCAACAAGTGAAATCATAGGGGTATTTACAACGGCGTATGCAAGATTGAAGTTGTATGATTTGTGTGAAAAAGTAGGGTTCGACAATGTGTTATATACGGATACCGACAGTTGTATTTACATTGAAAAAGAAGGACTAAATGATCATATTTACAAAAATGAATTAGGTGACTTTTTGGGCGAATTAACGGACGAGTTAGAAGGTAAGGAATGTATAGAATATGCAGCCACCGGTCCAAAAAGCTACACACTAAAATTCTCAAATGCTGAGCCTCTTACCAAAAGTAAAGGTTTTTATTTGTCCCACCAAAACAGTAAAATTATTAATCATGAATCAATGGTACGTATGGTTAAGAATTTGACTGATAAAATTGATAATAAATATGCTGAGTTGACAGATAAGGTAATTAGAAAACGGAAAAGAAATGGCAAGCAAGAAGTATTATGTCCACAAGGGTTAGAAACAAGAGTTGAAAGTAAAGTATATGCTAAAGGTTGGACTAAAAATTTAAAAGGTAATTTGGACGAACTTAATTTAGAGTTTGAAGAGATACAAGATCAATTGGAAGAAGTTGATAAAATAAACCCATATCAATTACGACCTGAGGGATATAACTTATCTTAAATCAATTTCTAAATCATCATCTTTATTGTTTTTATTTTGACTACGAGTTCTTTTAGATAATCTATTTGAAGCTGAAATTCCTTCCTTTTCAGTTTTTCTTTCTTTTTCATTTTGTTTTGTTACTAATTCTTTCACGGTAGGTTCATCTTTATTTTTACTTTGATTTGAAACATTACCTTTCACTTCGAGCAATTCTCTTGGTTTATATTTTCTTGCTAAAGTTTCGTTGTTGTCTTCTATTACATAAGACAAGCCTTCCATTTTTTTAACTTTATAAACTTTAGTACTCCATCGTTGAGTTTCTTTATTAAAAGTTTTAGTTTTAATTTTAATTCTAACTTTGTCTCCAGGTTTAATATCAATTTTTGAAAGTAGTTTCGTTAATATATTTCTTTTTAATAAAATATTTCTTAAAATTCTATCTTCATTCATATCATTCGGCGCAGCTTTATCTATATTTGCTACATTTTGCGTTTCATTATAATTCTTTACAATAGTATCTAATTGATTAATCCAATTTACAGTATTTTTACTTTTATAATGAAATTCCAATTTATATTTTATTGTTCTATTAAATCTCTCTATCATTCCCATAGTTGTATGGTCTTCGGTTTCATTTGTAAAATGTTCTATATTTTCATCTTTTAAAAGTTTTTTCATTATTTTATTTGTGAATTCGCTCCCGTTGTCCGTTGTTAATACATTCATTTTCGAATCCTTTATCAATTTTCTCATTGCGGGAATCACCCCTTCGGCTGCCTCTATATTCTTATTATTCTTATCTTTTACCGTTTTTGATTTTAATCCATAGGCATATCCTTTTCTTGTATTTATATTTATCCCCGTTAGCATAACTGCATAACCTTTATTTTGGTTTTTTAATTTTGGGATAAAAGCCAAATCAGCTTGAATATAAATTTTATCTGGATTTTTACCAGAAATAGGAAATAATTCTTTTCTATTTATTTTATTTTTTTGAGAAAATGTTTGATTTATTTCAGTTGCTTCAACCGCTTCCTTAACTTGTTTTTGTGTAACTTTGTATCCCTTTGATTTTAATTTTGTTGTGAATGAACTTACACTCGAATATCCAATTTCAGGGTCTAAATAGAAATCTTGTATTTGTTTCTCGGTGTTTGATTTACTCATTTATTTCTTTATTATATATCATCAGTGAATAAAAATATTTTTTCATTTGTAATATTGTTTTTATCTAAAAGCATTTGATCAATTTTATATGAAATACCATACATTTTATTCATTATATAAAATCCAGGAATTCTAATAATAGATTGTATTTTTGTATTCATTGTGTTCTCTTTTGTAATTTCTATTTCTTCTCCAGATGTTTTATTATATAAATTTGAGTCCCCATTGTCTAATTGACATTTAAATAAATTTGAATAATTTTGATTTTGATTTACTTTGATCGAGCTAATAAAAAGTTCTTTCAAGTTTGAAAGTTTGAAAGTATCTTTGGAAAAATATTTTATTTGATTTTCATAAATATGATTGACAATTTTATCCTCTATAGCCAATATAATATTTTCCATATCTTCAATTAAATTAAACGAAATATTATACCGGTCACTACCTTCAAAGTTGTTAACTCCAAATGGACAATGCATTTTTGGTGTTTCTAAGTATAACGGCTTTTGATCATATTGAATACTTATAAACTTATATGGTTTAGATTTACTTTTTATTTTTGTAAAATCAACATTTTCAATACTCAATTTTTCAATATCAAAATTATCATATTTAACTACCGAAATCATTTTATTAAATTAAGTTATAATATTTATTTTTAAGTTAGTTTATGTTTATTGTAGAAGTTTAGCTACAATTTTAATGTTATGTCATATTAATGAAGAAAACACCTTGTGAGCGCTGCATTGCTATTTCCAAAAGTAGTGGGAACCAATGTCGCAACATGACATGTAAATATAGTCCATATTGTTATGTTCATAGAGTTGTTAATATAAGTGAAAGTAGTATTCCCAATTCAGGTTTGGGTGTATACGCTAAAGAAGATTTAAAAAAAGATAAATTAGTTGGTAGGTATACCGTTGGCACACAAAAATTGACATCAAATCAACTACCTCCATTAAATCAACGAACGCACATTTGGGAGAAAAATAAAAATTTATTTTATGATGCATCAAAAACAAATTCCGTAGCCGGTAAATTTAATGATTGCACTCCTCAAACAGCCAAGAAAATAAAATGCAAAAATAATGCTGTAATAAATTCTGTCGGGAATGTTCGATTAAAAAAAGATATAAAAAAGAATGAAGAAATATTTGTTTCGTATGGAAAGGAATATTGGAGAAACAGATGATAAATTATTTTTAATTAATACACAATTTATCATATTTTAAATTATTTTCCAATCCATGTACCTATACCATCCCAAGTTTCATTAAGGTTAGATAACCACCATTTTTTAAATTCAAAATTACTAATTGGAGTAAAATTGCAGATAAGATAATATACAGAGTGCATTGTGGTAAACCCTCCTTGTTCATTCAAAGACTTTCCTATGTTCCTAATATATTCTTCATTTGTAAGATTTTCATAAATAGCTTTCATACACAAATATGTTGTCGGTCCAAATTCTGAATACATAACAATTAATGCTTCACGGTTGTGAAAAGATTTTTCTAAAACTTGAACAATATTCTTATCCACTTCCTCAAGGGAAAGCATGCTTTTTGACATGTTCATTTGCCTTTATTTTAAATTCTCGATGATTTCTTTAATTTCTGTCATAGCTCTTTCTAATATCTTAACGTACTAAAATCTTTAAATTAAAACTTTTGCTTTTAATTTATATTTATTCCACCGGAAACTCTCGCCGAACCGGATAAATTCACCGGAAGCTCACCGGAAAATTGGCACGTCATCCTAGGGTTTGGAGGATAGTAGAATGTTGTAGGGTTTGGGGATTGGATTTTACCCCAACCCTAGGGTTTTTGTGGTGGGGGAAAATTCTGTCCGTAAACGCTACATCATACTACTATTATAATTAATGCACAATTAAGTTCCAAGACAAATTTAGAATTACAAGGGCCAAAATCTGCTAATTCAACATTTATAGATTTGAATACATCACTGGTTGATGAAGCAGCAATTGATTCAGTGTATGCTTTGCAGTTTCGTAAACGACCTGATATACCATCAAATGAATTTTTTAGAATTAATATGTTAGGTGATATCCGAGGTGCTAATTTAATACAAGCTGATATTGTTCAAACTCCTGTCGCGGATATAAATATTTTGAAAGTAAATAAAGAATTGAATTATGAAGAAATTTCAAGAGTAACTACGCTTTCAGCACCCGGAAATGAAAATATACGAACCATTCAATTTCCTAATGATAGTTTCATTATTTACTTGGATTTTGCTACTATAGATACTGATGGTACAGACGATATCTGTACCAGCGCATATCTGATAACTTATACATCTTTCTTTTTCTTTTATTTTTCTTTATTCTTTTCTTTTATCTTTCTTCTTTTCTTTTTATCTTATTTACTGTTTTTGGTGCTTCACATAGGCTTCTAGCCTTACATTCCACTGTTTACTTTCATGACAAACACTGGCTATACAGCCTAGTATTACAATCACTTTTCCGATATAATGTCTGGTCTCAAACCTAATACATCTATATCCTTATGTTCAGTCTTGGCATACAGCCTAACACTAACATGTAAAACTTGTCCTTAATTCATTCTCTTGATCAACACTAACTGAGGTTCACTTTTCCCAAGCTTCCCCTTTCATCATGTTGCTCTTTAACTCACTAGCAGGATTCCTAGATTGACATCTGTCATCGGCCAATTACCAGCAGCCCATGCCTGATTCTGTTACTCCTCCACCAATCATCAGGCAGATCATGATACTTGTATTGCCATTGCAGATCTTCTCCTGGAATCTACCATGAATCATTTCATTACAGATCTTCTCCTGAAATCTGCTTTGTCATCGATTATTTTCCCCACTCGCTCACTTATGTGAATATCCGATAATTCCCCATTATTCGCGAGTGGGGCATGCTCGGGGCATACCCATGGGGCATACGCCTCGGGGCATACCCATGGGGCATACGCCTCGGGGCATACCCATGGGGCATACGCCTCGGGGCATACCCATGGGGCATACGCCTCGGGGCATACCCATGGGGCATACGCCTCGGGGCATACCCATGGGGCATACGCCTCGGGGCATACCCATGGGGCATACGCCTCGGGGCATACCCATGGGGCATGCGCCTCGGGGCATACCCATGGGGCATACGCCTCGGGGCATACCCATGGGGCATACGCCTCGGGGCATACCCATGGGGCATACGCCTCGGGGCATACCCATGGGGCATACGCCTCGGGGCATACCCATGGGGCATACGCCTCGGGGCATACCCATGGGGCATACGCCTCGGGGCATACCCATGGGGCATACGCCTCGGGGCATACCCATGGGGCATACGCCTTGGGGCATAGCCCTGAGCTGTGTGCCTCCCGGTACAACTCCTCCCCCCTCAAGAGCGGCCTATCTCCCGATGCCGCTCCCGGTGTCGTCAGGTATCAAACTCCCCGAACTGAAGATGGTGGAAGAGATGACGCAACAGCGGAGCCGGTACTGGGTACACGGCGTGAGCATCTCGCGCTCCTGGTTGCTGTGAAGACGATGGCCCAAGCTGAGCAGTTTCAGGGTGCCCTCCGGTGGCCCATTTACATGCGCAAGGTGTCCGCGAGGTGCACTCCAGCAATGGCGTTGGTGGAGGTGAGCTAGTCCAGATACACGTTGGTTTACGATATCGCTCCCCATACTTACAGTAGGTGCAAAAAAGAGGCTGTGGCAGTTCACGAACCACTGACCGCAACCGCAGCGCATTCGGGTATCTTCCTTCAGGATTTTCAAGAAACCAGTGCTTGGGCTTCAAGTACTCAATAGCATCCAGGGTGCATTTCACACTCTTGTCTGCTCCTTCCAGATCAGGAGGTCCTCCCGTAGTGCGCGCCTGACTGTACTGGGTACATGGAGGGCTGGCCCAGATGACATCAAAGAATCCCGGTGGGTACTGAGTGGGGTCCCAGTCCTCCATTGATGCGAGATGGTCGGGTTGCCATCGTGGGTCGTTGTCGAGCGTAACCACCGAGGCAGACGGAAAGCACTTTGCAAACTCTCTTTCCACCGATCCGGTTCCGCTGAACAACACCAAGATTCTCACTGGCCGGGTCTTTCGCTCTTCAAGGTCGGTGATCACCACTAGCTCTCCGTTCTCCAAGATTTCCACCCGCTCCCACGGCAGACAGAAGTCTTCCGGTGGAGAATCCACTTCTGGGACGTCACATTGATGTTCCATTAGCTGGGATAAAGTGACACCAAGGTGAACGGGCTGTCGCTGTTGACGTTGACGTCGGCCATGCTCAACGGACTTCAGCATGTCTGCCTGCATGCCCAACCGCCGTGCCTCGAACTCCTTGAGCTGCTGATTCTCCCCGCCTCTGTCCATCTTGTCTCTGGAGCGCCACTGGTCGTGAGCTGCCGAGTAGCCCGTCCAGCGTACCTTCCATTCCTCCACTGACTTACCCTTGACCATGCGTACACGATACGCCAGAATTTTGTCCACGTGAGCTTCCGCTTGCCCATCTACCATTACCGGGTCAGGTACAGGCAGTTGTGCTCGAGATGCAAACTCATCCATGCCGGAAACGTATGGCTTCAGGCGGTGCTGTGCAAACACGTCGTGAATGCGCCAATGCGGTGGTAGAGCCAACCGATAAGCCACCGGTGCCCCGCGGTCCGCCTCCGCCAGCTCCGCCTGCAAATCGCTGTAGAAGCACTCCACGACAGTTACAGGTCCGTGCCAACGCTTGCCGAGCTTCCGGCACAGCGCACGGTCCATCACCTTCTCCGTCAGGTGACGAGCCTCGATCCATACCAGATCCCCCACTGCGTACCTATGCTGCTTGTGGCGCCGGTCGAACTGCTCCCGCTGGCGCTGCTGAGCCAACTCAAGGCGGCCACGCGCGTCCCGCAACTGCGCCGAAAACTTCACAGCCATCTCATGGGCGGTACCCACCCCCCCTTTTCGTCGCGCAGAGCCAGGGAGAGTCGCAGCCTCCAGGAACATGTCCAGCTGAGACATCGGAGATACCCCGTAGCATAGCTCAAAGGGAGTGAATCCTGTGACGTCACTACGCGAGTCGTTGATAGCAAACTCCACGTTTGTCATGTAGAGGTCCCAGTCATCCGGATTGGCACCCACGAACGAGCGCAACATGTCCTCGACCACCCTGTTGGTGTGTTCCGCTTGCCCGTCGAACGAGGGTTGTACGGAGTGGTAGAAGCCACCCGCACCCCCATAAGTCTCATTAGCTCACGCCGGAACGAGTCTTGGAACCTGGGGTCACGGTCACATACAATCTTCATGGGGGCTCCATGCTGCCTCCAGACCACGTCGAAGTAGATGCGGGCCACCGTCTGCGCAGAGCTGTCCCCAAAGTTCATGGGCATAAGGTGTACCATTTTGCTCAGCTTGCACGTAAAGGTGACGAAGGCGTCATTCCCCTGGGCGGTGAGCGGCAACCCTGTAACGAAGTCCACGCTCACATCTTGCCAGTTGCGTTGAGGAATAGCGTGCGGATTCAACAATCCATCGGGGTAGGATGCCCGGGGACGAACTGCTTGACACGTAGGGCATGAGGCCACCCATCCTGCCACGTCTTCGGAGGCATTTTTCCACCAGAACCTGCGTAGAACTCTTTCCAGCGTTTTCTCCCGGCCAGTGTGACCTGCAGTGGTGGAGTCGTGGGCATCCTTGAAGACCACCTCTCGCAAGGGAGAGTCTTCGCCGAGGACCAACTGGTACCGTCCCGCGGCTACACGCCACAGTACGTTCCCGACGATGCGGAAGTCCCTCGTGGCATGGTGCGGAGCCGCAAGGATGTTATCCCGCAGCTGCTGAAGGGGACCGGCACGTGCGTACTCATCGTTTAGGGACTCCAGGAATGTAACTTCCGTGGGGAGGCTCGAAGCATCGCGGGTCTTAGCAGCCTTACCCTGTCGCACTATCGGAGGCGCCACCCGGGGATGCCGCACTCTTGGCGCTAGCTGTCGGGTAGGGGGAGCATGCACCACTAGCACGGGCCACGGAAGGTCGTGGAGTACACCGTCAGGAGTTTCGAACAGCTGGGTGGGCACTCCTCGTTCGTCATGAGTAGGTATCACTTCCACCAGCCTCATACCAGCCATCCTGAAGAGTCGCCTCCATTGAGGCATGCGAGCCTGGATGTCCGGTAGAAGGAACACTGCCGAGGTATGCGCGGGGTCTTGCCGCCATTCATCTACATACTTGCGCAACACTGCCTCGATGGAGATATGACTGCTGGAGTATGGGGGATTACACCAGACGTGCTTTCCCCTCCACTGCTGTCGCAGACAATCAGTCCAGTATGCGTCTACTTGACGGTTCCGTCCACCCAGGTCACAACACGCGTCAACATCGAAGCTGCCGAACTGTCGTTGGAGGCGCTCAAAGACCTCCTTGCGCACCTTCCAATCCTGCCGATCGGCTGGCTGTTTGGTGGCTCGACCAGACGGCTGAGTTGGCTGCTTAGGACCTCGGAAATCCGTAGCAGGCGGTGTCGAGGTTTTCGGCTTGGTGGAAGGAGTCGTCGTAGCAGTGGTTTCGTCGCAGCCGAGCACTACGGCGCAACACTGGATCGGTTCCCGGGGTGTTCGCTTCCTGCCGGCGCTTTCCAGATTCGGACAAATCAGTGAAGTAGTCGGTGGGGGCTCGCAGCATTAGTTCCTCTCCAGCGGGTGCACACTTAGGCGAGCTAGTTGCATGCCCAGACTGGCACGTTGCATGCCCCGCATGCCCCGCATGCCCCGGTTTATGCCCCGGGGCATACCCCACTGCATGCCCCACTGAGCTGGCTGCATGCTCAGTCGGCCGTGTTGCATGCCCCGCATGCCCCGCATGCCCCGCATGAGCATGCCCCACTGCATGCCCCACTGAGCTGGTTGCATGCTCAGCCGGCTGTGTTGCATGCCTCGCATGCCCCGTATGCCCCGGCGCATGCCCCGCTGCATGCCCCACTGAGCTGGCAGTATGCTTAGCCGAGCCGGTTGCGTGACAGGGCGCGCTACCAGCCTGGAGCAGGCTCTCCAGGGCCCGCTCCGCCACCTGAAGTGTCTCCACGCCATCCATCCATGATTCCATGGTGGCCACCCATCCTGGTACAGGGGTTGGCGGGTGGTCTTCAAAGATCTCGTCGGCATCCAGCACGGAGAGTGGGTCCTTGGGGAGGTCCGTCTCCTTGTCTACGACACCGGCCTCCTTGAGCCCTTCTCGCGGGTCCTTGGTCACGTAGTCAGGTCGGCGAGATAGCGCATCGGGGACCAGAAGAAGAGCTCCTTTGACGTACTCCATTCGTGGGACACCAACTTCCACCAGGTCCATGTACCACCGTGCCTGTCGTCGGCTAAGTTCTCGTCCCGGGGACATTAGCCATTCCAGGGGGCGATGGTCACCTTGTAACCGGAAGTCGGAGGAGAACAGGTAGTGCCTCCAGGTGACGGTGGTGCAATGGTGCAACGCGCAGAGCTCCCTTTCGCCGGTGTGGTAATTCTGTTCCGCCGCGGAAAACTGCCGACTGTCGTAGGCTATCACCCTCATACCGTCACCCGTATCTTGCATGAGTACGCCTCCCAAAGCAACTCCACTTGCATCCGTTTGTACCAAAAACGGCGCTGACCCATCCGCGGCTGCCTTCATGTCAGGCAATGCCAATACAGGGGCTGAGGAGAGTGCGGTCTTCAACTCGTCGAAGGCCCATTGCTGGAGTTCTCCCCATTGCCACGGTACGTCGGTCTTGGTGAGCGAGGTCAAGGGTTGGGCAATCTCCGAGAACCGGTGTACGAACCGGCGGTAGTACCCCGCTAGCCCAAGGAACTGTCTGACGTGGGTTACCGTCTCCAGCTTCGGCCAGTCCTTGATGGAGGACACCTTGTCATGCTGCGGCTGGCATCCTTCGGCGGAGAGAGTGTGGCCCAGGAACCGTAGTGACTCCTTCAACATCTGCGCCTTGGAGGCCTTCAAATATACCCCTTTTTCTCGACAAGTGTCCAAGAACTGACGTACGTGGTCGTAGTGTTCCTCCACCGTGCGCGAGAAGACGACCACATCGTCGATGAAGATTCGTACAAAGGGGAGATGACCGAGTGCACGCTGCATTCGCCGTTGATATTGAGAGGGAGAGTTCTGCAGGCCCTGGGGCATCACCAACCATTCATAGGCCCCCATCTGGGTGGTGAAGGCGGTCTTCTCCACGTCCTCCTCGGCCATCGGCACTTGCCAGAATCCGTCCACCGCGTCAAAGGAGGAGAAGAACGCTGCCCCTTGCATCTCGTCAAACATCAGTTGGATGTCCGGTAGTGGGTACCGGTCCCGCACCGTCTGCTGGTTCAATTGTCGGTAATCCACGACCAGACGTAATGTCTTCGGGTCACCAGGCTTGGGTACCATCAGACATGGGGCGGCATACGGGCTTGATGACGGCCGGATGTAACCCTTCTTCATGAGTTGCTCGATACGTTCACGTAGCTGGCGTAGCTCTTCAGCGGTCATCTTGTATGGGCGCCTACATGGTGGTCCACCCTCCGCGTCCGGCTTGCGATCGATGCGGGCCTTGTCCTCCTCAGTGCGACGCAACTTGGATGCCTCCGGTAAGGCTGCACACAGGGTATCCAAATACTTCTCAAAGAAGGCGTCAAAGCGCTGCCTCCACGTGCTGCTTACCGGTGCGTCTCGAGTATCTTGACGGGGCCCTTCCTTCTCCAGGGTGGTGTGAGATGACGGTACTTCAGCAGCGGTAGCTGCGAATGCTCCTGCCTCATGATCGTCCCCGCGCGCCGCCACCATGAGCCACCGAGGTTGCGATTCTTCATCCCCGGCCAGGCGCCTGGTTTCCGCGTGGATGAGGTGCTGCTTCAGTTGCGTTGCCGTCAAGAACACCTCATCGATCAGCCCTGCGCCCTGGGCCTTGCCCTGACCCATCCCCGGACTACAACCCACGAGCGTCACCCGTTGTTGTCCTCCACCATTTGCTCGCGTGTTGAAGGAGACGGAACCGTGACCGGCATAATCCAACGTGATTGGGGAGAGACTGCGAAGCCACTTACCCCCCAACACCACGTCTACTTGGATTCCTAACGGCAAGACCCGTAGAGCCATCCGCTTCTCGCAGTAGTTTACTCCCGACGCCGCGTGTGCGGTGAACTTGGTGTAGCCACCTCTCCAGCGGTCTTTACAGACCCATCTGCCAGCGTGACCTTCATTGGTGTCCCTGAGCGCACTGTCAAGTCGCAAGTACGGGCACATTCCGCCGAGATGAAGTTGTCTGAGGCGCCTGAGTCCACCAACACTTTCACTCGATGTCCACGAAGGTAGGCATAGAACACCAGGAGTAGGGGTCCTTCCTCGTCTCGCACCGCTGACAGGGTGTGTGCCAAGAGTGTCCCTGCTCGAGAGTTCGCCTTCCAGCGCACCCCCCCATCCAGTTGAACACGCTTACATTTAAGAGCATCTTCGATTGGGTGTGAACTCAAGGCGGCTGCAGTCTCGTCCACCAAGGCGTTGCACTCGTACTCTTCGCCACTGCCGTGTTCAGTAGCACTGACATACATGGTGGCGTTGGTCGAGGCACTGACGTGAGTGGTATCACTATCAGTGGGGCTGACGTGGGTAGTGTCACTGTTGGTGTCGCTGACGTGAGTGGTGTCGCTGTCGGTGGCACTGACGTGGGTCGTGTCGCTGTCGGTGGCGCCAACGTCGGTGGCGCTGACGTGGGTAGTGCCACTGTCGGTAGCGCTGACATGCGTGGAGTCGCTGTCTGACCCGCTTTCAAGCGGCTGGGACCCATTGGATGCATGCCGGGCCGGGCGCGTTGCACACTGGACCGGGTGCGTCGCCTGCTCAGCGATACAGGTTGCATGCTCAGCTGACCGCGTTGCTTGCCCCGCATGCCCCGCATGCCCCGCTGCATGCCCCGCTGCATGCCCCACTGAGCTGGTCGCATGCACAGGCTGGCATGTCGCATGCCCCGTATGCCCCGCATGCCCCGCATGCCCCGGGGCATGCCTCACTGCATGCCCCACTGAGCTGATTGCATGCTCAGTCGGCCGTGTTGCATGCCCCGCATGCCCCAGCGTATGCCCCGGGGCATGCCCCACTGCATGCCCCACTGAGCTGGTTGCATGCTCAGTCGGCCGTGTTGCATGCCCCGCATGCCCCAGCGTATGCCCCGGGGCATGCCCCACTGCATGCCCCACTGAGCTGGTTGCATGCTCAGTCGGCCGTGTTGCATGCCCCGCATGCCCCGCATGCCCCGCATGCCCCGGGGCACGCCCCACTGCATGCCCCACCGAGCTGGTCGCATGCTCAGGCGGGCATGTTGCATGCTCGGCCGGACTGGATGCATGCCGGCACGGGCTGTTAGGTTCACCCGCCAGCTGCTGGGTCATGTTCAGCTCCTCCTCGGGCAGACTGGAGCAGGATGCAACATGTTGGTTACACGCTGGCGGTATGCTGCCCGATCCGCCCGCCAGCTGCTGGGTCATACTCAGCTCCTCCTCGAGGTGCTCGGATTCGCCCACCGGTTGTCGGGTCACGCTCAGGGCCTCCCAAGCAGCAAGACGTGCAGATTCCTCCTTCCTCCAGGCCTTCACCCGTTGGTCCAACGTCGTGCGCTTCCTCCCACTCCTCGAAGGCTTCGAACGGCGGTTAGGCGCATTCTCCTCCGAGGACAGCTCACGGTGCTGCTGCAACCGGTACTGGCTGCAATGGATCTCCATCTCGGACTCATCGGTGCTGTAGGTTAGATCCGAGGGGCTCGATCCCAGAGTTGTTGCGAGAACCGTCTCGTCTGGTTTGAGGGGGGTAGGATTGGGAGGTGGGTGTGCCCGTCGGACGCGTCCGAACACAGCCTGCACGACCGCCTTGCCGTACTGCTTGACCCGCTGGGCTGCCGTGGTCCACGCCGAGGCCGTCTTGAGCGCATGAGAGTCAAGGGGAGTGTCCTGCGCTCGTTGTGCCCGCCGACGTCGCCACAAGCGATAGGCTTGCTGTATCGATATCGCCGCAGATGCTTGACGCCGTCGAAGGCGACGGAGACCAATCGTCTCCCAAGGTCGGCCTTCTTGCGGTACATTGGTCTTCGGCCCGTATTCTTGCTCCACAGCCCGACGTTGCTCGCGTGGGCTCAACTCTGCCCAGGCCAAGCCCAATGTGCCGCCTGTGCGACCACGCAAGCGGGCGAGTATAAGCTCGTCCAACTCGTACTTCCGTTGGCGACGGCTGAAAGGAGTAGTCGCGGGACGTCGTGTAGCATGGCGGCGACTGCGCTCGGCCATCTTGTGTGCCTCTGCCGGGGACTTCTTCTTGAGGGTCATGCGTAGTTGTCGTAGTAGGACACTTTCAGAGGTAGCCCCGGCCGGACTTCTCCAGCTCCACGATGTCAACCGCCTACGCTGGTCCGCCAAGGAACTCTGGTACACCTCGGAGGTCCCCGGTGCAGCCAGATGCAGATCCTTGTAGTCGCTGGACTGAACTGCTGGTGCCGCGTGATGAGCTCGGATGCGTGGGGGAGGTCCATCAACATTACCGCGGTCAATCGGGACACCGTGTTCGGCACAGTAAGTCTCCCAACAAGAATGTACCGTCGGTGGGGCTATCGGTGGAGTCAATGATCCCCGAGCAGGGGGGGAATTCTCCACTGAGAGGGGCCGTCTGCTCAAAATGGTAGCGCGCCGTGCGCGCTCTCGGCCACTGAAGGCAATCCGTGATGAACGGGGCCTCGGGCTGACAGTGAAGGGGGGCCGTGCGGCCACACCATGGGGTGAATCTGATGAAGCCTCTGTGCTCACTGGGGCATGCTGCACTCGCAGTGAGACGGGCTTTGTCGGGGTACAGGCGGTGGCCTCGTCACGTGACGTCCGCGAGGGCCTTGAAGGACGGGCTGCCACATTGGTATAATAGGGCTGCCTCTGTCCACGGGGTCGATGGAGATTTACTCCTCTTGCCCGGGAGCCCCTGTCGGCTCCCCACTCCGAAAAGCTGGATCCTCGGTGTTCGTGATGTCACACATGGCACACAGATCCCCATAGAGGTCCACGTCAGCATCCGCCAGAGCGAGGATCTCCTCCATCGTTTCCAGCTCTTCCGGATTGAGGGAATCCTCCTCGCCTCTCTCCTCAATGACTTCTACGCAAGCCGCCACCTGCCCTGGCCTTCGCGCCAACCGCGCCGGGGCGTTGGCCTTCCAGATGGCCAGCTTCTTCTCGTCCGTGCAATTGGCCACCAAGTGCTCGAGACTGCCACATGCAAAACAGGGCCGTTCCCTCACCGCAGGTGCCGGTCGGGATCCTTGGGTCGCCGCCGTGCTTACATCCACAGGAGCCGCTGTTGCCGAGTCATTCCCAGCAGTCCCCGGCTCCCACGTGAGGGCCGCCAACGCAGGTCTCCTCGGAGGCCACCTAGGCCGACTAGCGGGGGCGCTACGTGGTGGAGCTTGCCGTTGTCGGTGTCCCATCTCCAACGCCACCTTGCGGGCGATGGTGTCGTGGAGAACCGCGTCCTCCATCACCTTAGCCGTCTCAATTTCCGTGGCCACGGAACGAACCTTCAAGATGGCGGAGGTGTCGGGCCGTCCAAGTCGACGTTGTTCCTCTTCCCACTGCTCCGGGTGACTGGTGTCTAGCCCAAGATCCGCCAACTTGGAACCCACTTGAACGCTGTGTCGTAGTCCACCCCAAAAGAGCTCGAGAAGTTCCAGTTTGGTAACCTTACCGCAACCCCGCACTACGGCCGCCACGAAGTTAACAGTCGCGGTTCGGGTGGTGATGCGGGTGTAGAAAGCACCGGTCTTCTCCTCCGATCGCTGTCTCGTTGAGAGTAGCTCCGACTTCAGCCGGTTCAGGGCGTCCGTGGTGATGTCCACTGACAAGGCAAGATCGCCCATGAACCGCGGCACCGCTGCGTACCTCGCCTTCCACGCCTCTCCTTCGCTGCCTCCTGGCGCCATCTCCTCGACGTACAACCTCTGGGCCTTGGCCAACTTGGAGGTCTTGATCATCCACAGCAAGGTGGAGATGCTGAGCTGATTGTGTCCTTGCGCCTCACGCCGAAAGCTGGGAGTAGTGAGCGCCGCAATCACCGTCATGTGCTCCAGAAGTGCATTCACCGCCACAGAGAATTCCTCAAGGTCATCCATGGCCCGGCCCTTCGTGAAGTGATCGCCGGGAAACTCCGGGAGGTCGTCCACCAGCTTGCGGATGTCCTTCAAGAGCGAGCTCTCGTTCTTGATCGCGGTCTGGTAGGAGCGGTCGTCGGGGGTGTACATCGCCATGGGGTCCTCCGGAGCTCGTGCCACCCCGGCAGGTGGTCCCGTTGCTGCCGCATGCTGTGACGCCATCGGTGAGAAGGTCGCGGCGTCGGCAGAAAGTCGGTGGGAAGGAGCCGGGAATGTGGAAGGGGCAGGCTGTAGAGGGGGTTGGGGCGTCTCAGAAGATGGCCCAAACGATGCTGCCAAGTACCACGGAGCGGCACAGACCTCCACCCAGGCTTGTAGCCCGTCCAGCTCGTAGGTTTCCGCCTCCGACTCCGTGAAGGCGTCCACCACCGGTCGTCTCGGGCATTGGTACCATTGAGACGGAATTCTGGAACGCCTCGTGCCTCGAATAGACTCCTCTGCCACCACGCGGTCCACCAAGAGAGCGTAGGTGGAGGTCTCGGTGGTGTGCAGCGGACGTATCTCGGGGAAAGAGGTACTACCGGCCCCGCTCAGAATGTATCGAGCGGGACTCAACCCAAGATTGTCACAGATCTTCAGGGCTGCCGACAGACCATAGTGCGAGGAGGTGACCTCGGGTAACGTCGCTGTAGTGGCCAATTCACCCGGGGGCACCCACAAGGAATCCCCTTGGGGAGTGACCACTAACAGC
>LGRX02000449.1:0-75548 GCA_001247695.2 Cymbomonas tetramitiformis
GACACGCGCACGCGTCGTACTTTGGGACTGGCGTCATCCCAGTATTCCCTGATTCACACACGACTGGATTCTTCATTCTTCAAATTATAGCTGTCGTGCACCGCGTATTTTGTTGACGACTCGTTTCAAGTCTACCTAAGCTGCACACCATCCCTCATTGCAACTAACAGCCCTCACATCGGCGTTATACATAGGCGTCTGACACCGTAACATTTATATATTTTCACATACAGTATATGTTGCGGTACAATCGCGCCGCTGACATATGCCAACCGATTTTGATACAGTCCAGACGGTACCAAAATCCTTGGTACAGGTCGCCTGTACCGAAATCCTTGGTACAGGTCGGCCTGTATCAATTTCCCTGGTACAGGCCGGGGTGTACCAACTTTGGCCCCACCCTCCCCTCCTCTGGCACCAGCGCACCGCTGGCATGCGCTGGCACATACCTTACCTCAGCACCCCCCCAAATCATACCCCAACGAACATCCCCCACACCCTACCCCAGGCTGGCTGGTACGAAACTCCCTAGTACAGGTCGGCTGGTACCAAAATCAGCGTGCGGGTACATGCCAGTGGCGGGGTGGTGCCAGGGGGGGGGGGCTCAAAGTTGGTACACCCCGGCCTCGTACCGAAGAAAATGGTACAGGCCGGCATGTGCCACAATCGGTTGGCATATGCTAGCGGCGGGCTGATACCGTAGTATATATATATATATCGATATAAATCCACATTGTCCAACACACGGAAAACATGGGTGTCGTCTGACATGGGGAATGCGTGCAAGTCGGTCCAATACAATCCCAATGCATCCGTAGTACGACGTCGCCATTGTCCAATGTCCGAACAACACATACGTTAGACAACATTGCCATTGTACCGACGAGGTCGTAGATTTGATGTGGCCACAATGTCGATGTTGTCCGATATGGGAGCAGCAACCACGATCTTGGACATCGATGTCGCCCAACGTGACTCCAACGTACATGTTTTTGCATTTGTTGGTCCAACGTCAATCCTTTAATGATGTGGTCCAACGTCAAAGTATCCCGACGCTGGCTCGACGAGGATGCAGTGCCAACACACACGTTGTATCAATATCCATGTTGTTCAACACACGGAAGACGCGCTTGTCGGTCAACGTGGGGAATACGTGGGAGTTGATCCAACACAACCCCAATGTATCCGTAGTACGACGTTGCCGTTGTCCAATGTCTGAACAACACATACGTTGGACAACGTTGCCATTGTACCGACGAGGTCGTAGACTCGATGCGGCTACAACATCGACGTTGTCCGATATGAGAGCAACAATCACGATGTTCAACATCGATGTTGCCCGACGTAACTCCAACGTACATGTTTTTACACGTATTGGTCCAACGTCAATCCAACAAGGATGTTGTCCAACGTCTAAGTGCTCCGACGTTAGTTCGACGAGGATGTAGTGCCAACACACACGTTGTATCAATATTCAAGTTGTCCAACATCAGGATGACGTCGGCGTCGATTGACGTTGGAACGACGTCCGTGTTGCACATCCTGTTGATCCAACGTTTTGCCAACACCAGTGTCGTCCGACGTTCTTGTATATCAATGTAAAATCAACAACCACGTAGCCCCAACAGGCGTTTACGTGGTTGTGTCCCAACGTGAATCCAACTCGTACGTTGAAATTCGCCGATCCAACAACCTCCAAATTTCCGGATGGTAATAACTCATGTGCAGCAGAAAATAGTGACTTTAACTGCCCTAGCGCTTCGGAGGACGAGGATCAGGACACGAGGGAAAGGGGTGAAACGAGGATTCCCTTTGACTTTGCAAGTGATGGCTCGCTATACAAAAGCACGTCCTTCTCAAGCTGCGGAGCAGCATACATGAGATTTGAGGAGGGAAGCACGATGCCAACCCTAGGCAAACATAATATGCCGAGAGAAGCCCCAATCACCTCCACTACAGCTGGAATCACTGAGAACATACAAAATCCCAGCTCCACCACTGCGGAGATCTTAGGACTTAGAAAGCTACTACAAGACCGGAAGGACGAAATTCTGAACACCATAACTCCCCTTACCCACGTAATCGACTCCATGGCAACCATCAACGCGGTAAATCGCGACCCGGGATCCTTGAACATTCGAGATCTGATTCAAGAACCAAACAGAAGGGATTTGGTAGCGATCAGAATGATTCTGGAAGAGTTAGGATATTACAACACATCAGGACAAGAAAAGCTCTTGATTAAATGGATAAGAGGGCACAACAACGACAGACTCCATGACAAAGTAGATAGAACAGCCAAAAGGGCGGCATTTAGATTTAGCGGGAGACAAACACGGTTCGATGAATCAGGAGACTTAGATTACACTATCTTCTTCCATGAACAATCTATTACGGGGAGCATCAGAAGCCACATCAGGCAAATCCAAAAGCTAATTCACCATAAAAAATGGAAGGACATGAATGGGCAAGGGATGACCTTGAGGTTACTAGAGGAAAATCATGTCAAACCAGCTAAGGATGAATCCAAGATTGCCACGAAATACTACACAGCCTACAGATGTAGGGAGTTGACAGGCCTCCAAAATGCTCCCCATAGATTACATAGATTGGGACAAGGAGGCAGCCAGAGGTGTCCCAAATGCGACACCGGAGACGCGTGCACTTACAAACACATACAACTCAAGTGCCCTGGGGAAGGGGATGAGTCGCATAGACTACGAGAGAGACAGAACGAAGAGATGCAAGAAATATTAACACAATCCATAAAGGGTGATCCCAAAATGATAATAGATGGTAGAAATTCAGGCACACCTGCATTTACCGCAGACGAGATCTTCCCGCTGGCAGAAATAGATAAGGACCTAACAGGGTCACGGCCACTTTCTGCACTGCCAGAGGCCAGCATGTATAGGCCCTCGAAAACAAGGAAGGGAACGGTCGCAGTATCTGCCTCACCCTTCAGCACACATGAAAATGGGAGTCAAACCTTTCATGACCTGCAGTATATCAAAATGAAAGAATTTTGGAAGCTAATGGGATGGCACAAACTAACAACGGACACACCACAGACATCTCTTAGCAAATACACGCAACGGGCAAATGATATCCATTCAACACTAATAGCTTGTGACAATGAGTCAGGAGACCCGAAAAATTTTTATGCTATAAGACCAGACCTTTTGGACATAATCATTGATGAAAGAGGATTAGAAAAAGATGGATGCGAGCTTTTCTGTAACCCGGTAAACTCACATCTGAGGATAAGTAGGAGAAGATGCATACCCACAGAAGCAATGAAAAAAGCGCTTAGACCTTTCTGCCACAAAGGGAGAATTGGTTGGGATGGACTAGCAATGGATGCATATATAAATATGATCACTGGCAAGGGCTACAAGGTCTATGGAAACCCGCCTTTTGATGGAGATGTGAGGAGGGAAGCATCTGCGGTCATGGCGACCCTATCACGTGGATTGGAAGCGGCCACCAACTCGGAAGGCTTCGAGGGGATTTGGATCCTGCCATTGTCTCCAAAAAACTTTAAAAAATGGACGGACAAAGGCTTTGAACTGATCTTCAAATATCCAAGAGGGACTATTCCCTTTATCCCCCATGACTATTGGTCCGGAAAGGGGCCCTACACACTACCAGGAGAGGGATGCTACAAAGATAAGTACTCGGATGTAGTCCAAGGCTCTATATCGATATTTCCGATAACCGATACTATCGATATATCGCATTTATCGCCGATTATCGGATTGCAATGTCTAACTATCGATTGTGCAGGTTTTGGTGTTCCATATTGAATTTATAACAAATTGCATATAAATGTCCAAGTAATCGATTATTTATCGATTGTGCCGATTATCGATACCGTTTTTCGGATATCGGATTGTATCGATACCGAAAAACCAAACCGATATAGAGCCCTGATGTAGTCATATTGTCCATTGATAGCGCTAGCATGGGCTGTCCGGTGAGCAACAAGCTGGATAATGAGCAACTGAAAATTAAACTGTTAAAGTGGTTTATGAATGTTGTGCCGCACAAAAAGTTAAAACCTAAAATGCTCAAAGAAACGGGAATACACCCCGATATGATAAAACAAGCACTTGAGGAAAGAGAGTGTCCACTACCGATCCAGCTGTGTCCATGGACCGAGAATAGTGTTATGCCGGGCATGCAGGAGCAGTACCCAGGTGCACACCTGGACGGAGCACATCGAAGCGTTGCGGGCACCCATTTCCTAAACGCCACAAGGTGGCCAAGGGAGCTCACCCTCATGGGATATTTACCAGCAGGCTTTGGAAAAGTATTAAAAGGGATTGGAGTTCCTCACCGTGGGCTAAAACCCTTGTTGAAAAAGTTATCCAGAATATGCAGACGGCACTCTATGGAGAGAAGCATCCTCCATGAAACGGGTATCATGCCGGAGGATAAAATCATTAATGAAAACCCAAGCATCATGAAACTCAGTACGAAAACTAAAAAGAGCACAGAAATCAAAAAGCTTGCTAGTAACATACTAGGAAATCACTTTAAATAAAACCCTCCCCCCCCTGCCCCTCAGGGGCTGAGCCCCCTTGGGGTCTCAGCCTCACGGGGGCCAAGGCCCAGGGGATGGGGCACCCCTGGGCCCTCACCTTCCACCCCCACTGCCCGATTCTCCATCCCCACCAGGCATCAGATCCGTGACCTGCTGATGTTTTTGACCGACATGGTGGCCGACACGTCTCATTAGTGCCGAGCCGCCTCATGCTTCCATAGTTAGTGGAATGCTCCCTGCTTTGCAGACAGTTATGTTTGAGGGGAACAGACTCCAGTAGATCGTTCCGAAGGCCTTGCCTTACTCATCGACGTAAATGTATAATAATAATAATAATAATAAATAAGCGGCTAGCTAGACCGGTCCATCTTTGTCCTAAGCGATTGTGCTCACAAACGGAAAACTTGCCTCTCTCGCACACTACCTTACTCCGTGACTAGTGCGTTCTAGAACCTCATGCCCTGATTCTCAGCCCCGAGCCCCTATAAAGGCTTTAGCCAGCCATACTCGGCGGTTTTAAATAACCACCTAAGGCCGGTGGTGGGCGCAAACCTGTGAGGACAAACACACAGTGAAGCACTACTAACAGGGGTGCTACGCTCGCATATGTCAACCGTGAAACTGTGAAGCTATACACAAGATAATACGAAGTGTTATAGCTGTGAGATATATAGCTACGACTATATATTGAGTTACGGTCAGAATGCTTTCACTTTCGGTTTGCAAGAGTGTAGTTAAAACATAAGTTAGTCTCGGCTTTATGCCGGAAACCCTAAACCTGTGACACCCGTACTGTACGGAGTACTAGTACAGATAACAGGAAGTGGCACACGGTGTGTCACATCCAGCACACCACCCTGGACTATGGAAAAAAGGTTATCGAGGAATAGATAAGTGCAAAATGGGGAATAGAAATTTGGATCTGTTTTGGGGGAATAGATTATATGTCACATGTAACCAAGCTTAATTCAATCGAGCGCCAAAAAAATTTACAAGCAGTTTGACTAGCACACTCCCCAACACTTCACAGCCATGGAGGACCAGGAGGAGAAAAATGTAGCATGAAGCATAATTTTTTCCACCATTCGATTCTAAAGCGTTTGTATTCATTAGGTGAATACCTTTCGTTTGAACTATCGATTGGCCCCATCCGCAACCGCATCAGCTTAGCCTTCGCGACTGCAAGCTAAGTTGGTGCGGTGTGAGATGGTTTCAACCACTTGCGGCTTTGCATAATAGGGGTTTTCGTGAGAATCTTCTCACGAAACTTGGCAATGATATTGTTCATATCAATATCAGTGCACCCTCAAGAGCATATGGCAAGCCGTTGAGTATATTAAAGACGGCCGCGTGCTGGCATGATGCCTTTTGGGTTTGAAACCCAAACCCAAGCATGCCAAACAGCGAAGGGCTTCCCGTGAGTTCCAGCGCACGTAACTTTGCGAAATATATTGATAAGATGCATATATTTCACTTTTCTGAAGTGCAAGGTTTGCGATAGCTTGTGCGCGAAGTTAACATATCATTTCTTTGACCCAGATTTATGAGTTTGTATATCACGCTAAAATCTGTGTCAAAGAAATAGTAATACCATTTTGTGCACAGACTTTCTTAGACCTTGTGCTTCGAATATATCAAAGATAAATATCTTGGCAATATTTCTACGCAGTTACGTGCGCTAGAACGCACGGGAAGCCCTTCGCTGTTTAGCATGTATTGGGTTTGGAAACATTCGAACCCAAGCCCAATAGATCTGCCAAAGAAATAAATTGATGGTTTTGCCAACAAGTTATCTCAAACCTTGTGCTTCTGAGAACTGAAAGATATGTGTCTTGTAAATATTTGTGCATAGTTTCGCGCGCTATAACGCACGGGAATTGCTTTTCAGTTTGGCATGTATTGGGTTTGGGTAAACTCGAACACAAACCCAATAAATCTCCAAAGAAATAAATTGATGGCTTCGTGCACAAGGCTTTTGATACGCGCCTCGTGCACGCGGGTAGCAAGGAGAGAGGGCGGAGAAGGAATTAAGCCTGCGTACTGCGCCCGAAGGCCGATGTTGTTGTCGTCGGCGAAGGTAAAGGGCTCCTCGTCGTGACGAACAACGGGTTGATCATGTTGCCCACAAAGTCGAGCGAAGGTGGCGTCGTCCTGGGCGTCGAAGGCGGTCTGGAACGCGGACACAATCTCGTCGTTCTCGTCGGCAGTCACCAAGTCGCACTCCGCGCATGCCATGTCGTCCGTGGGGCAATTCGCGGTGTCGTGGAAGTGTCCAGGTGGACAACGCGCGCACTCAGGGACGAAGGCGGAGGAGGCCACGTGGAACGAGATGTTGTGGGCGGAGTTCTTTTTGTAGTGGTTCTGACTCCAATTCCCGTCGGCCTTGAGCGGGCTTGCGGCGAAGCGGAAGCTCTTTCGTGCGCCATAGCCTCCAACACGATTGTTCCGTCCATGGAACTTCCCATCATCCCTCCTGTTGCGTTCATCCCGCCAACGTGAGGGTGGAAAGGAGACACCCCGCTTACCGTCAGGCTGCTGGCGGTGGCGGTGAGAGTCAGCGAATCCAAAAAGAGGCTCGTCGTCCTTCGCGATTGAGTCCTTCAGCGTTACGAGAGGCGAGGCGGCGGCCTCCAATTGCTTCTCGAACTCCATGATGAGGCTCTTCACGTCAATTCCACCAGAGTAAAGCATAGTCGGGGAAGTCGGAGGTGACGGCTTAGGCTGCTTCGCGCGGCCAACACCGTTCTCGCTCTCCCAAATCTCGAGGATGAGGGCGTAGATGTCCTCGAGGTCGACCTTGGCCAAGTCCACGTCGAGCCGAAGCGGAGTCGTGACCTTGTCGTACATGATGGGGTCGAGGGACGCGAGAAGTTGCTTCTTGGCCACCATGTCGTCGAGCGGACCAGAGGCTGCGTTGCGGATGGCGGTCAAGCAGGCGTCGAAATCTTGAATTAGCGGGTCGGGGTCGAGCTTGGAGTCGAAGTAGATAGCACACAACTCCTCGTAGTTCCCAAGGGGTCGGAGAACACGAGGAAGGAGCCGCTTCGTAACTTCAAGCAAGGCTCGCTTCCCATCCCGCGGGGAAGCACGTCCAGAAGCGTCCACCCAACGCCTCGCGGGTGAGTGCGGTTTGGTCAAAGATGTCAACGTCGTGAAAAGAATGGCGTTGTAGACGTTGTTGACCTCTTTGGTGGCATCCGCCAAGTCGAAGAGGGTGTCGTTGGCGGGGTCCTTCAGCTCAAATGCCGACTGCAACGATGTCACCAACGACGTCCATAGTACGTTGCGGTCCGATTCGTCACCTCGGAATGAAGCTTCTTTGGCGCCAAGAGCGTCTCGAGATGTTCTTTTGATCAAATCCACGTCCCACGATGAATTCTGGACGGCCACGGCACGTGTCCGCTCAGGGGCCGTCAAAGTCGCTGCTGGAGATGCAGGCGTCGGCCGATAGCGCATCCCAACGTCTCGGGATCTGCGTCTAGACGAATAGACGAATTCGGTTGTGAGCCCCCATGGGAGGCGTAGCGTGCGAAGAAATACTCATGATAAAAAATCCTATAGGTGGGTACGTCGGGGTAAGGTGGCGATGGCGCGGAGAGGAGGAACTCGCGGAAATGGTGATGGCAAAAGCAGTCAAAACGTCTGTAACTGTGAAATCCCAATTGTAGAAATGTGGAAGTCGAAGTACACGTTGCGCAAGTAGTCCGCGACAAGGAGTGATCAATTCCAGTCAAAACGAAAATCCCGTGGACATCCAGAAAATCACGCAGGGTACGCTGCAGCGATAAACACAATTACTCCGTAACGACGCGTGCCTCAACCGCGAGTCCTCATAGCGCAATAACCATCAAATGGGGCCCCCAACGCCCCACCAAGCGGAGGCGTTTAGCCAATCATGTTTCCAAAAGTAGTGGAAGGTGCCTGGCGCACCATAACCTGTGAAATATATAGCTACGACTATATATTGAGTTACGGTCAGAATGCTTTCACTTTCGGTTTGCAAGAGTGTAGTTAAAACATAAGATAGTCTCGGCTTTATGCCGGAAACCCTAAACCTGTGACACCCGTACTGTACGGAGTACTAGTACAGATAACAGGAAGTGACGCACGCAAGAAACCGCCGGTCTGCATGTTGGATTAGGCAGCTAAAATTAAGAAAACCCTGCCGGTCGATGTAGCGTTGTTGTCTCTGCACTCTGAAAAGGGACCTCCGCCCATGGATTACGTGCCATAAAAAAAAAACGCTGCTCGCAAGTGGCTAGGATAGCAAAATAAGATGCCAAAATGAACATTCGATCTCAACTACAGCAAGTGGCGGGCTCCCAAGTAACGCCCCGCCGGTCAACGAAAAGAAATCAGTAACCATCGGAATAGTACTCGTCGTCAAAATACTCGTCAAAATGCTCAGCGAACTCCTCCGACGCACCACCATACTCGTGAGAGTCGTAAGCCCCTGCGTCCCAGGCAGCCCACTCCTCTGCGGTGTACTCATCATCGTGCTCTTCTCCTTCAGCGAAAGCTGCCTCCGGAAAATTTTCGTGTTCAAACTCTTCTACTGTGGGCTCTGGGAGGGGCTCCACTGTAGAATTATCGTCAACATCAGATATATACTGCGGTAAAAAACCTTCCTCAATTGAGGGTTCTAAAACTCCGCCATAAGACTCTAGCTGGAGACCTGTGTCCAGCCCAGAACCCTGTTCCAATCGAAGGGTAGAAAAATGCGGTGCGCAAGCCAAGTGGCCATAATACCCCTCTTCCTCCTCCAAATCGTCTTCAGAATCGTCGAAATACCCAACAGGGTACTCCGATTCATCTTCGGTCTCACTACTTTCATACTCCTCAAGCTGGCGCTGTCCAGAATGCAAATAAGAATGCGTTGAGGGAGGGGCATGAATGTAATGTACTTCTGTGCGCACAGGAGGGGCCTGTGGCACAACGTCTCTCGCCCCAGGGATACTAGTCGAGGGTCTGGTGGTAGTGACCTGACAAGAAACAGATCTCGAATTCGAATAAACCATGCAGTCACCAACTCCCTTGTCGCAACGAAGGATACACCGGAAATCCCGGATCCCACGGTTTCAGGCTCAGCGCCCTGAGCACCACCAACGTGTGTGCTAGCCTTTGAAACAACAATCTGAAGAACAACAGGCGTAGAAGCCGCCGATAATGCCACCGGAAAATTCGAGCTCTGGAAATGCGAAAGGGCGCGCGCCATAGAATGAATCAGGCTGACAGTGCGCGAGCGGTTCAAAGAGTCCAAGTTTTGAAGCTTGCCATCAATAGTCGCCAAAAGAGCGCGAAGCTCTTCGCTCGAAGAAATCTGAGGTGAATCCATAAAAGAAATAGAACACAAACGATGAATTCACTCAATAAAAATCGTAGAGCACCACTCCGTCGTAACAACCCACTGCCAAAGAGCGTTCCAAGCTCTAGCGTAATTCTGATCTAGATGGTCTCACAAGGTGTGAGAACACTCAAACGAAAGATATAGACCAAAATAAATGAAATACTACGCTAGAAACAAATCACGCAAGCGTGAAGTGAGTCCCATAACCTGCTGAAAACAACTCAACAGACAGTGGGGACCCGAGAGCCGACGGAACAAACGGATCACTAGCGCTCGTATAGATGGACATAAATACTGAGTCTAGGTCACTAGCTGTACACCGAGAATGACACACGGGATGTGACACCTGACTGTACCAACTAGTCAGGCTGTCATTTCCAGCAATAGCTTCCGCTGAAAGAATGTGATGACAACCCCTCGGAAGTCAGGTGTGGAAATGACAGATGCTAACATGAACTGTCTGACTACCGAAGTCGATATCGGAGATGGCGTTGATGACAGTGAAGTAGTCATAGTAGTCGAGCCGTATCGGTGATGACACAGATGACTATGAGACTGTCGGCGTGCCAAATCCAGCAGGGGGTCCGTAGGGTAGGTGTGTGATGTGAAAGCAGATAATATATACTATATATATGCTTGCACTGGAAAATGTGAGGCAGTGAGATAGGGTTTCTCGGTTCGGCTAAAGTCGGATTAAACTGTAAGATAATCGGGTTTAAGCTGGCGGACGGACCGTGACACACGAGCGGAGCAAACAGCAGGCACTGCAAGTGACATCCGAGCAGGCGAGGGGTGACACAGGGCACCACAGACCTCCCCCCTTATGGGGGGTGAAAGTCAGTGTTCCCATGAGTGTGTCACATAACTGGATGTTATGTGTCTCAACAGCGGTGCAGCGAGCGGAGCGAGAGGTGCTGTGTCACATAACTTTGGTTATGTGACAGACCGGGCCGAAGGGCCCGGGTCAATGCAGACTGTCGCACCAGCAATATAACCGGGTAGGGAACTCTGTAGAGTTTTGTCACGGGAGATCCGACTCACCCCCCATAAGGTTGGGTAGAGCAGCCTCTTCTGTCACCCCTCGCCCTGAGGTGCCACGTCGCCAGTCAGCTTTTCACCATTTGCACAGATAATAAAACTCCTAAGTTATTTTATTATCTCATCTTAGTCTCCGTGTGTATCTACGAGTGCCCGACTGTTTTTTTGGAGTCCAACCTGAATATATATCACAGACATATTTCAGGTTCTCCATTAGGTTATGGTGCCCTGACACGCTTATTTTTTTTTTACCTCGTTGATTCGTTGACAAGATCGCTTCACGCCCCGTGATTCTATCCGACATCTCTTTTAGTACCGACATCTGGCATGTGGCACGTGTGGGTGGTACGTTTATGCATAATTTGACGAATTTTCGAAAAAATGACATTTAGAAGTGTTAGAAGGTTGGAGAAGTTTGGAGAAGGTTTGGACAAACTCAAAAATGTAAAATTTTGACATTTCGGGTTTTGGAGTAGCCGTGCGGGGCCATTTCGTTTACTGCAAATACAAGGGAATCAAGTTGTGCACATGGAATGCTTGCGCGACACATTAATAAGTTTATAAAAGGCCATTACAAGGTTTGGGAAGGTGCAACATGATAGTAGAAGGCAGTAAAAGGTTGCATGTCCAATATTCTAGGGTTTTAGGGTTGCTGGCGGGGTGGTGTGGGTGAAATATTAGTTGTGAGAGGGGGTTCGGCGTGTGCGGGGTCCGCTATAAAGTGCACAATTTCGGGAAATGATGATATTACACGGTTTGATATTTTTGGAGAAGTTTGGAGAAGGTTTGGACAAACTCAAAAATATGAATTTTGACGTTTAGGGTTTTGGAGTAGTCGTGCGGGGCCATTTTGGTCACTGCAAACGGCAGGAAATCGAATTTTGCACTTGGCATGCATGCGCGGCATATGAATGTGTCGCTACAAGGCCAATAACAAGCGGGAAATTATATTGTATGATTTAATATTTTTGGAGAACATCGGAGAAGGTTCGTAGAAACAAAATAATGCAATATTTTAATATTTTGGGTTTTGCAGGAGCCGCGCGGTTTGCAGTGCCCAAAATGGCCCCGCACGACTACTCCAAAGCCCTAAATGTCAAAAAATAACATTTTTGAGTTTGTCTAAACCTTCTCCAAACTTCTCCAAAAATATCAAGCCGTATAACAACATTTACCGAAATTATGCACTTTCTAGCGGACCCCGCATACGCGAAACCCCTGCTCTCACCGCCAATATTTCACCCGCCAGCAACCCTAAAACCCTAAAATCTTGGCTATGCAACTTTCAAGTGCCTTCAACTAACTTGGTGCACCTCCCCAAACTCGGCGGTGACCTTTTATCAACACATTCATGCGACGCGCATGCATGCCAAGTGCAAAACACGATTTCCTGCGGTTTGCAGTGCCCAAAATGGCCCCGCACGACTACTCCAAAACCCTAAATGTCAAAATTTTATATTTTTGAGTTTGTCTAAACCTTCTCCAAACTTCTCCAAAAATATCAAGCCGTATAACAACATTTTCCGAAATTATGCACTTTATAGCGGACCCCGCATACGCGAAACCCCTGCTCTCACAGCCAATATTTCACCCGCCAGCAACCCTAAAACCCTAAAATCTTGGCTATGCAACTTTCAAGTGCCTTCAACTAACTTGGTGCACCTCCCCAAACTCGGCGGTGACCTTTTATCAACACATTCATGCGACGCGCATGCATGCCAAGTGCAAAACACGATTTCCTGCGGTTTGCCGTGACCAAAATGGCCCCGCACGACTACTCCTAAACCCTAAATGTCAAAATTTTATATTTTTGAGTTTGTCCAAACCTTCTCCAAACTTCTCCAAAAATATCAAGCCGTATAATAACATTTTCCGAAATTATGCACTTAAGTATGTAACCCCCGTCCACCCACACGTGCCACATGCCATCTTTACCGACATCTTCCTAGTGCCGACATCTTCCGACAATTTACTGCCGACATCGACCTCCTTGCCTTCGCAACGGTCACCCTTAGTACCGACATCTTTTAGTACCGACATCTTTACCGACATCTTCCTAGTACCGACGTCTTCCGACAATTTACTGCCGACATCGACCTCCTTGCCTTCGCACGCAACGGTCACCCTTAGTACCGACATCTTTTAGTTCCGACATCTTCAGCCGTTTTCTTATTGCGCACCTTCTGGCTTCGTGCTCTGGGAACGACCGTTTTTTTCCCCGACCTCTTATACCGACATCTACGCCTTCAACACTCTGGCCAGCAGCACCTCTGCTGCCGGAAAATTGGCTTACCGCACGACGTTTTTGACCTCACCGCCGTGTTCCTCGTCGAAAACTACCCGGATTAGGCATTTCCATCGCTTGATTTGATCCATTTTTCGAAAAGTTCTCTTTTCGAGTTGCGACCCTATCATTGGCTTTACAGATTTCTGCACTCAGCGTCAGCGGCCATGTCCACTGCGCGCCAGCGTGCGCGTATAGCCGGTGTACGTTCGGCGTTAACATCTCTTTGACTTCATCGACAACATTCTACCCTTGGCTTCAATTTGGTGGTGTCTGGTGGTGCTTGCGCACCAGACGCCAAACGCGACTCCGACAATTTCGACATCGGCGGGAGCGAGTGCCTTGACTCCTACGACATCACCTCTCCGCATTCTCCGCTTTCATCCGACGCATATCTTGGCCGTCATCTGGTGGTGCGTGGTGGTGTTATCACCACCGCCCACTCCCACTCCGATTCCTCAATCCTCGCCTTTGCTGTGTGCAGCGCGTTCCTTGCGCGCACTCACCGCATTTCCCATCTTCGCCCTTCTCGCCCTCCCTGCTTCGGCTCGTCCGCTCTGGTGGTGCCGCGCTGTTGTGGGCTTTGGCCTCGCTTGGGCATTGGTTGATTCACAGCAATGGGTTGGTGCTTGACATTTCACTTCATTGAGGGCACCGCCGCCGCCAACTTTAGCCTGCTTAATGGATTTAGCAGCCTACCCCGTGGGAGTAGCTAATCCCCACGGCACATGCACGGCGTAAGCCCCTAGAGCACAACGCAAGATTAGCGCAGGCGGATGCCGTACTAGCTGGGTTGAGAAAAGCCCCTTGATTCTTGTGTTGTGTGCAGTTAGGGTTTGCTTTGTTTATGCAATCGAACTTACTGTGGCACCTCATACCTTCGGGATGAGGTGGTGTCGAGACCCCCCATATGGGTAGAGCAGCCTCTTCACCCCTCGCCCTGGGCTTCGCCAGTCAGCTTTTTCACCATTTGCACAGATAATAAAACACCTAAGTTATTTTATTATCTCATCTTAGTCTCCGTGTGTATCTACGAGTGCCCGACTGTTTTTTTGGAGTCCAACCTGAATATATATCACAGACATATTTCAGGTTCTCCATTATTTTGCTCCGACACTTGATCTGTTTTCGGGAAGGGTATCATCCCGCCCGTCCACGCCTCACTGGCATTAATTTATGTTCATTTCATTCCGATATTGCTTTGCGGGTCCCTTATGCCCGCATTACTATTTGCACTAATAATTCTTGATTATTAGTGCTCTCTGATACCCTATCCGTGACATGCATCTTGCTTTACAGGTGTGATTATTGGGTAGCTAGGGTAGCTAGGGGCGTCCGTAGGGTAGGTGTGTCACATAACCCTTCGAATTCTGGAGTTTCAGTTTGCAGTTTCCAGTTTGAGTTTCGTTTTTGGTGACACGCATTCGGATTGGTCACAGTCTCATCAAGTCGAACGACTGGGCTCGACCACTGCACTCCACTGACTCAGTGGCTGGCTCTCCCTCGTCCCTGTGTCCTGCGCTGGACTCCCTCTGCCTCGCGAATGCCAACGGCCCAGATCGAGGTGAGTCAGGCAGTCACGACTCTCATCGCGAGCTCACGAGCTCACGAACTCATCACCGTCATCTCATGGTCACGACCACTTGACGCGACGAGAGCGGAGAGGCCGAGGTCCAATTGTGAATTGAAGAATTCATCACTAGTCGACGTTGACGTGACATGACAGCTTGCTTCTGTGCTGGATTTACATTTGGACCGTCCATGATTATTAGAATCCACGGCTGTCATCAGGATCCCGAAATGCCGATCCTCTGCCCCTGCCGCTTTTCTCAAAGCTTGAAACAGACCATACCAACTTCATTTCGTCAGTTCGACCAACGGACTCTTTTCTTTGTTTTAGCCGATAAACAGTAAGCAAAAATGTATAAGGCGGCATCTGTAGCCTTTGTATTCGGCGCACTTTTCTTGGTCGCCAGTATCCAAACCGTTGATGCTGAGCCCGTGGCTCTTGGAAGGCGTCTCCTGGAAGGGGCCGCCCCACAGGTGTCCTCTGACTACCGTCTGGAGCAGTTGGGTGTCCACAGCCCAGATGGCGTCGACGCTGACGAAAAAGGAATGACCGCTAACGGTCAGGCGGGGCTTGTGGTTGGTTTCTTGCTCACGGGCTTCCTCGTTGTGATGACCATCCTCTTCACTGGCCGCATTTACTACATGGTCACCGTCCTAGAGGCGCAGTACGCAGCTCTGAAGAAGTCTCACGAAGACCTGAAGTTAGAATGCAAGAATGAAGATATTTTGGTTGCTTAAGTGCTTAAAATATCTTATGATGTGGGCAGCAATGTCCAAAGAAAAGAGATGCGGGAAATCAGTCCAGGGAATCTTCTTGCGGCGTGAGTGACATTTATGGCTGTCTTTTCTCTGGCGTAAGGTCCTAGAATATATTGCTTTCAGCAAGGTTGGGAGCCTTATGTCACTTTAGATTGTATTTTTAGAACACGCCCCAGGACGCAGACATTCGCTAGCTAGCTCTGCATAATAGCTCGGCACATGAAGCCCCAAACTAACTTTTCATAAACCAAATAAGTTTAAGTGCTTGCCACCATATTCTTCCTGTACGATACAAATTGTATTTTCTGGTAAACTGTAAAACCTCATAGACCAATACTGTCATTTTCCGATGCGTATCTTATCTTGAACTTTGCTTGAACGCTGTGCTCTTCTTATTCTACCCTTTCATGTGCTGGGTTAGGCCGAAGGATCGTTGTGCCTCGTGCTGTTCGGTTAATTGGTAAGCATCTCCTCCGAGGCTTTCGCGGCGTTTCCGATCAAAATAAGAGGAGGAAGCTTTGTGGAACTTTGGTGGTTTATTTCACTTATCTCTTTTTAACAACGTCTACGCTCTTGTGTGTTAGTCAAACTTCTGGCGCGTTCCTGCGACAACACTCTTTTTGCGCGGCAACCACACATATTATAAGATGCTGGTCACTCCCCTTCAACAAAACGTTCTGAGGGAACAGAAGTTGGTAAGGAGTTTTGCTTCGGTTAACCCCTTATGTTTTTTAGTTGGTCCTGAAAATTGTTATGCAAAAATCCTTCAAGTTACCTTAGACATGTTTGTTTTCAAGTCTCGTAAAGTAAACCTTTTCATTTCTTCCCGGTTTGTTCGTCAGCACAATCTAAGTTTGCTGATACGGTTGCAGATTCTGGGCTTTTTGCTTCGGGTAAGCTCAGAGGTCTATTATTTGGTCTTGCAAAATGTTATGAAAAACTTCAACAAGTTTTCTTACATATGCTCGTTTCCAAGTCTACTCGGAAAGCAAACCTTTTCATTTCGTCCCGGTTTGTACGTCAGGACAATCTAAGTTTGTTGCTATATTTGCAGATCTTTGACTTGATCTGTTTTTTATTTATTTGGTGTAGTCTACTATTAGTTCTTTGATGTGGGCCATTTCAGACTGTGGCAGCTAGTACTTTTTTCCTGAACACGGGAAGTGCGTTGTCAGGGAATAAACCTTCTTCATCACACTTAAAAGACACCTATCTTATTTGCAATGCAAGTCTTCAGAAAGCAATATTTTAGGAGTCTTGTGGGCCAGCATCCTATTGTTTTTAACTTCAAAGCCATATCGACTTATGTCCTATGTGTATTTTTCTTGTTGCATTTCAGAGTTGAGAAATACCAATGAATACGTGCCTGCATTGTAGAGTGAGATGGACAAAAAATAGGCTTAGCTCCCCTTATAAAATTTCACTGGTTGTTAGATCCGATTGTCGCAATTTGGAAATAACTTTTAAAGGTAGAAAAAGACCTGTAGCTCGGGAGAGCACGTGTTTGCTGTAGAATTCACCATTATCGTGGCTACCGCTCCGTCAGAATACGACCATAAATAATAATAATAAAACATTTACGCTAGCAAAGGGGACAAAGTCCTGAGAGTGCGGTATCCCTGCAAAGCAGGCTAGTGAAAACACCAGGGGCTACTCCCTCTGCTATAGCGCGCCCACAAAGGGGCTCAGCCCACTTTTCAGCAGGGTGACATCTAGAGAAAAAGCTAAGTGCTAGGCAATAAAAAACTCTAGAAGATGGAGAAGCAGCCATGGCCGGGTGGGTGGAGGGGTGGCTGAATCTGAGCGGTGGGGAGGGAAGTCGAAGAATTAAGGGGGTTTTGGAGACGTTGAGGAAGGTGGCGGTGGGCGGGGGAGAGGGGGTGGCGGGGAGAGGGGGGGGTGGCGGGGGAGGGAGGGGCGGCCCTTGGGGAGACGAAACCATCTTAAATTGCATGACTTTTGAAAATTATTGCAGGAGGGTTTGAAGGAAGTCGTTTGACTGTTGCACAGCTTCTGTTTCTGTCATGGTTTCATTGCTCGAGATGTCAACTGTATGCGGGTCCGTGCTTAAGGTGGTGGTGGTGTTTAACAGAAAAACATCTCGCCTATTTTTGGTGTGTTGCCTACAAATTCTTGAAAGTTTTTTAAGGAGTGGTTTAATCTTACCACGGGGAACACTTATCGTGTTGAGGACAGTACCAAAATGAGGAGGGAGGTATCCCATGAGAGTAAGAACTTTGGGCCATTTCACGGTGCTTATGAAGGGCTTGGAATTTGCATTGGTGATTGTCGTGTCGTGGTGACCACCATAATAAGGCTCAATATCACTCTGATGATAAGGAGGGTCTTGAGTAGGCCATGGGCAAAGCGAAGAGGGAAGTACCTTGTCGCTTTCGTTCAGAACTTCATTCCAAATATCAGGGCTGACTCCTGTGTATTCTAGCCTCTTCTTCGTGACTCTGGACTTGGGAAGGACGTTGAGGAACCATCTGGCAATATTTTTCTGTGTAGGCCTCCAGTCAAAGGCTGGTTGAGTATCACGGGGTGCACTGTCTATAGCTATGATAACGACATCCGAAAAGTCATCCTTATAGCATCCGCCACCTGGAAGAACGTAGGGGTCATCACCCGTCCAATAGCCATGTGGGATAAATGGAATAGTGTTTTGCGGGAATCTGAAAACAAGTTTAAAGCCTTTATCAAACCATCTTTTTTGGTTTTTGGGAGACAGCGGAAGAATCCATGTTCCTGAAAATCCAGAAACGGTGTTGGCCGCTTTATGTCCCATTTCCAAGGTAGTCATAACCGCCGAAGATTTGCCCTTATCTTTCCCATCAAAGGGGGGATTTCCGTAAACGATTCTGCCAATGCCTGTTATCGGGTCCACGTAGGCATCCCAAGCGAGACCATCAAAGCCGATTTTCCCATGATGGCAGAAGGGCCTGAGGGCTTTTTTCATTCTTGTGGTGGGTATGCATCTTCTCGAGTGTATTCTAGGGTGGGCATTTAGTGGGTTGGAGAAGAGTTCACACCCGTTTTTGTCAAGGTTTCTGTCATCCACCAAAATATCTAGGAGGCTTCTTCTGATTGCGTAGCAGTTTTTGGACCATGTTCCATCCACGGATTTCGCATCTAGGTCTTTGGAACTATGCTCTACTGTACCAGCTCACGCTCATCGGTCTTAACCTCACCAGCATCCCTAGAATGAGCTTTCTCCTAGCTACAGGGACAACGCCACTTACCACCAACTGCAGGTACCGTTTTAATCACAGCAGCATGCATAGCTACAACTCGCATAAAGCTCCCACAGGGGCTCTTGAACTGATGGAGCATCCAATATTTTGCAGGGATCCCCATTGTGACAGGACCATCGGTCATCGCGACAACAGGCAACACGACATTCGTCATCATAGAAAACGATTCTAGACGGGGCACCGTTCTGCCGCAACCTCCTTCTCGAGCTCTAGTGACATTTGTTGTTACAGATGCCAAGAACCGGAAGCCTTCGTTGTCGTCGACATCCGACTCCTCGTTCTCCTCACAGGGTTGAAACGCACCATTTTCATACCCATTTTTGCGAATCTCGTATCGCATGAAACACGTGGGCGTAAGAGCTCTCATCCTACGCTTTGCACTCATCACACGAAAACACGAAAGCAAATGTCCGAACGCATATAAAATCCATGTATCAGAGTGGCAATGCGATACCTGTTGAGATCAAAACATGCAGCTTCGAAAGGAGGAAACGGCGCATTGATGATAACCGTTGCTGCACGATATTTTCCGATTGGGTGCTTTTGTGAAACATTTTGTGCCACAAAGACTCCAGGAATGGCTCGCTCTATCACACATCGGGCGAAGAAGAAATACCGCCCAGAGCGTATCATTCGAGGCAGAGCACACTTGAAGGACTTATATCCGCATTTTATTTTAAACCGCGACGAACAATATCCGCCTTGGCCACGATGTTATTCTCGGTATGTTCGCAACGTTCCTTCAAGTCTACTCTACCAAGGTAGAGATCACCACCTTTCTTTTTCGAGGATGACAATGGCGGCTCAAATCGTCAGATGTCGTTGTCCCTGTCGCTGGTAGGCAATGCCGGTGTAGAAGTTGTGATTGATTAAGATGACGCCGATTTGCACCGCGCAGATGCTGACGCGTCGATAAAGAAAAGAAAAATAGACATCCGTTTTCACGATGTGGGATTTATACTCCCCACGACTCCCGCTGGGTACCGGTATTTCGTTAGTCCGGGTGGTCGTCCTTTGCTTCTGTAGATAAAATAAAAAAGAAAATATGCTTCTGTAGATAAAATAAAAAAGAAAATATGTGACTTTTCCTAATGGAGGCGTGATGTTAGCAGGTGCACAGTGGTCAAGCCTGCCCCTTTTTACCTAACTATATATGTCCGCAGGCGGTTATCACTCGCTAAAGTTAAAGCCCTCCCTACATCCCTGCTTCATAACGGGAGGCTGCAATTCAGACGGCACGGGCGACAAGCGGTTACAGATGCCCTCACTGTTCACAGGCTCTGGGCTGGCAAGCAAGTCCAATGCCAAGAGTGGCCGTCTACAAGTGGAGCCCCAGTTGGGGCCTCCAAGTATGCGGCCAAGTGCGGGTGTGTCAGGGATATGACCGATGACATATGTGTCATACATGTCATACATGTCATACCATGTCATGTCATGTCATGTCATGTCATATGTCATAATGACATACAGTCGTCGAGTATTGTCAGTACAGTCGACTATGACATGTACAATCATAATGCCTGTCATCCACCTAAGGTGAGTGACATCTGTCATCGAGAGGCCAAGTATATGGCATCGAGATGGCGAAGCAAGACAAGTTCTTGAAGAACCGAAGGGTCCTGGTAAGACGCGTCTTCGCTTCTAGCATGCACTGAACAGCATGCGAGCATCAATGGCTATATCGACCAGCCGATGCGGGAAGTTCACCCAGTGCTCTCGGGTTCACAACCCGATGGTGGTAACGCATGCGATGCGTGAGAGCACTGGAGTATATGAGGAGCATTGGGGCTCAAGCAAGCACTTCTGGTCAACAGGCTGCTGCACTCATAACCCACCAGAATATTGCGTTTTGCTGTTACCGTTCAATAACAGCAGCGTCACACATACTGTTCGCATAGCGAACCGTGACAGTGGTATTGCAGCAGTTGCAGCTCCAGCTCCAGCATCAGCTCCAGCTCCTCAGGGAAACTCTCCGGGTACTGCACAGGTACCAGTGATGAGGGGTTGAGGGCACCCCGGGGATAGATCAGCCTGAACATGCCACTGAGGCAAGTGGCCGGGTTGAGAGTATCTCAGAAGAAGTCCTATCCCGTCTGACATTACAGTTCCAGCGGATGGACACTCCCTCAGATCACATCGCACAGATGCAGTCACAGACAGCACAGCTGAAATCACAGAAGACGCTGTTGTTGTATAAGGGGAAAGTATATGGACAGAGTACTCATATTTTGATAGACCCTGGAGCCACATCGTCATTCATCGACAGACAATTTGCTACTCAGCTGGGTATATCACCATCAAAAACATCATTATTCTCAGTGGGGTTGGCTGGAGGAAGCCAATTACCCTGTACATCATATCTTCCTAATGCTACATTCATTTTACGCTGGGTAAGTATAAGGATTCAGTGGACCTATATGTTATTGATATGCCACCCTTCACAGTCATCCTGGGACAGGATTGGTTGGAGAGGAGGAATCCACATACAGTATTGGCTTTCAGTCCAAGAACATGACGATCACCAGGACACACTCTTCAGGTTCCAATGTTCGCACAGTTCTATCCAGAGTTGAAGATACTCAGAAATCAGATGGCCTTCCTGAAATGGAACTGGTCAGTGCCACCACGATGAGAAAGCACCTGCGACGTATACGATTCAGTGGGTCGGCTGAAGAAGCCGTAGCTTATCTTTTTTTTCTCTCAGAGGTTGATGGTGAATTGGTCATGACAGCACCGGACTCAGACACTACCATGGAAGACCCAGAGGTCACAACAGAACGTGATCGTGTCAGAGAAGACTTTTCAGATATTTTCCAGGAGGATCTTCCAACTGGCCATAGGCCAGAACGGTTTGAAGGTGGATATCATCGCATCAACATTGAACCTGGGCATAAGCCACCATCACAGCCAGTTCGAACTATTCCAGTGCCTATGATGGAGGAGCTCAAACGGCAAATCATCAAATATGTCGAGCTGGGTATCCTTCGTCCATCATCATCACCATATGGGTGCCCAATCATTTTCGCTCCTAAGCCAGGGGGGAAGTGGAGGATGTGCTGTGATTATCGAGCCCTTAATAACATCACTATAAAGGACACGTATTCATTGCCACCTCATGATACCCTTCTTGAACAGCTTAAGGGGGCACGCTGGTTCAGCAGATTCGATTTCAACCAGTTTTTCCATCAGATCCCCATTCATCCAGACGACATCCATAAGACAGCAATACGAACTAGATATGGTTCATACGAGTGGACAGTGATGCCCTATGGGTTAACTAACGCTCCTGCGACCGCTCTGCGTGTTGGAAACCGAGCATTCTTTGACTTCATTGATCAGTTCTTAGTCATTTTCATGGATGACACCATAGTGTACAGTCCAGATTTTGACACACCCGTGAAGCAAGTTCGCCAGTTCCTACAGCGCTGCAGAGAGCATCAGTTCTACATCAGGCCTTCTAAGGTTGAGTTGTTCGTCGGAAGCATCGACTTTATCGGACACCACATCTCAGAGGCAGGCCTATCAATCATTGAAGACAGAATCCGTGCAGTCATGGCTATTCAGCCTCCAGTATCCTTTGGCCCAACCGTTGGTAAACAGCCTCTACGCCGCATGGCTAAAGATGACAAGTCTTCACTTCGGTCATTCTTGGGCATGGTCGGCAAGTTTAGGAGATTTATACCAAACTTCTCCAAGATTGCTGAGCCACTCAATCGTCTTCTGAAGGATAATGCAGCATTTGTCTGGGAATCTGAGCAGCAGCAGGCATTTGACAATCTCAAAAGTGCCATCTGCAATGCTCCAGTACTACAGCTTCCAGATCGGAAACTGCCATCTATTATGGAAGTCGATGGATCAGGCACACACGTTGGCCAAGTAGTCATACAGGATCAAGGCAAAGGTATGAGGCCGTGTGCGTGGCTATCACAGCGTAACACTTTCTAATACACAGAGACGCTGGCCTATTCCTGAGACTGAGCTATTTGCCATTGTGGAGGGCTTCCGGTTCTTTCGCCACATCTTGCTGGGAGCTCCAGAGACTATCGTTCGCTCAGATCATCAGCAGGGCATTGTATCGGTTGCAGAATTGCTTATCGATCGATTTCGATATTTAATAATTCTAATCGATTATCGGCGATATCGATACATATCGATATCTCAAAATTATATACGCTTTCTCATATACAACACATAACACTTTGAATTCCGAAGCGAAGCGATACCGATATATCGATTAAATGTGCGCAAAATGGATATCGATTGAGATTTATATGCCAATATTTACCGATATATCGATATATCAGAATATCGGCACAACCGATACAATACCTCATCAGCCACTGGTTTATTTCCAGTCCAAATCCACACTAAGCCCCAAACAGGCGAGGTGGTTGGATGAGCTCTCCGAGTACAACTTTCGGATTGAGCACATTGCAGGCGAGAAGAATAAGGTTGCAGATGCACTTACACGTATTTCTGCCCTCTTTGAACTCACTGATAGTCTGCAACATCACATTGCCTCATTGGCAACTTCATCAGCTGATATGACATCTACAGACCCTACATTTATTGCTCTTATATCTGCATCATCGGGTCATCAGCTTCACGACATTATTATATCACAGTATGATCGTGACCCATTTGCACAATCTATATTATCCAAGCTGGCATCAGCGACATCATCACAGACAGTCAGCGATTTCGAATTCATTCAGGGATTGATCTATCGCAAGACCATTTTTGGCAGACAGCTTTACATTCCACCTACTGCCAAAGTGCCTACAGATGACGGTGCGATCACACAGCTTCGCCACATTCTACTTCATGAGTGTCACTCAGCAACTGTTTCTGGTAATGTAGGCAAAAATCGCATGCTCCATTTATTGCGTAGCCGATATTACTGGCCAGGAATGACGAAGGCAGCAATCCAGTACATTCGGGAGTGCCCCGTGTGCCAACGCCAGAAAACGAGGAGACACAAACCTCATGGTCAGTCACATATTCGCTATTGTGTGCCAAAGACAAAATGGCTTGATGTATCACTTGACTGGATTACTGATCTGCCTATCACTACTAACGGGCACGACAGTATATTTGTGGTAATGTGCCAATTCACTCATCGCTGTCATCTCATTCCATTCAACATGACCTGGACTGCTCAGCACACTGCTTCAATATATATGCAGCATATCTTCAAGCTCCATGGTCTTCCGAGGAACATCATTTCAGATCGAGATCCCAGATTTACTTCTTCATTCTGGCAAACACTGTGGAAATCTACTGGTACGAGATTGTCTATGACGTCTTCACACCATCCACAGTCGAATGCAAGCAATGAGCGAAGCCATGCCTTCATTGAGGACATCCTCAGGTATTTTACATTTTGTTTGATGCATGATTCACCAACCTCTGGTTTATAACTGATTAGAAAGTATTTTTTCCTCAGGTGTTGTTGCAATGATACTTCAGCCAATTCGTGGGAGGACAAGTTGCCTCTGGTGGAGTTTGCAATTAACAACACAGTTTCTGCTACGACTGGTTATACACCTTTTTATCTCGACTCGATGGCGCAACCACTTTCGCCTCATGATCTGGCAATCACTATTCCGCCAGAAGCTCCTGTTCCAATACAGAATGCTATTCGAGATCACTTTGACCAGTACTCGGCTGTTCATGCCAATGCGGTAGACAACATTTCCCGAGCAGCAGAAATCAACCGAGCCAGATTCAATAAGACTCGCATGCCCCGACAATTTGCAATAGGGCAGAAAGTTCTTCTACGGACTGAGTTTATTCAATGGACTGGTTTGACAGAGGCAGGCAAACACTTTAAGCAACCATATATTGGGCCGTTTACCATATCCAAAGTTGTCAGCCATGGACGTGCTTCAAGGCTAGGCATCGATATCACGATAACTGCGATATATCGATATATCGTGATTATCGTCCTCTGTCGACACATTTTTTAACGATGTCGCGCATATCGTCCTCTGTCGATAACTTTTTGCTAATATCGTTATCTGTCGATAACTGTTTTTGCTGATATCGTTATCTGTCGATAACAAATTAATGAGATATCGTTATCGTTCCACACCCGGAGAATATCGCGATAACTGTCGAGACCCGACCGAGATATCGCGATAAATGTCAGGTGTTAATCCCCGGCTTACCGATCCCTGAGTGGCCATTGGTCAAACCTATTTAAATGTCCTATTTTGACAGAGATTCAAACTTGCCGGATCGATGATTTCAGATTTGACGTGTTATAGTAAGATTATTTTACCACTATTTCAAAGACAGATTTGAAGACTGATAATCGTCAACTCGGAACTCACGCACCCCCGTCCATTCCTCAAGTAAAAATGGGCCGTGGAAAAGGCCCTAAGCGTCGCATGACGACATCATCGTCGGAGAGCCCCCAACACCTCGCGCAGGGAGCAGGAAGCACGAAGCGGACACAGAATAACCCGTTTGATCCGCATGGCAACAACGAGATTTTCTTTCAAGTCAGGGCCATCAAGGCAGAACGGAAAGCGGCTGGAAAACCTCAGTGGTTAATTGGCTGGGAGGGTTTTGGCGACTCAGCTGACACCTGGGAGCCTATAGAGCATCTTGCTGGCTATGAGCAAGAAATCGCCGCGTTTCGCGCCGCCCAAGAGAAAGAGAATGTAACAAACGCCGGCTTCCCATGGTACCGTGCCGGGTTTGTCCAGCTGGTGACAGGCGTGACAGATGTGACGAGTATGACAGGCCTCGCGTAAGATGACTGCTCGAGAAGTGTAGACCTGCCAAAGAAGATATGGTCATTATCGGGTGACCATGAAGTGATAAGATGATATATATGGCAGTTACTACTTTGCCACTGACGTGTCAGTCAGAATGTGGTAAACGGTAACATTGTTAAAGCTGGCATGCAATAATGACTTTTCATTGGCTAGATGAAGATTTCAGGGCGGAAGCCTGTTACAGTTTTGGGAGATGTGACAGAGAATTGAGATATAAGTAACCTCTGACCGCAGGTCAAGGCTAGTGGACTCATTATTGTTTTGCTCTCGCAAGTACTAGGTGGCTGTTCGCGTGCCAGTGCTAGACCGCTAAAACAGTTCTGCTCACAGTTTTGTACAATAATTCGTACTTTTGATTATTATACCGATCTTTTGGTGAATATATTTTACTGCTGTTTTTATTCCTTTACATGTTGGAAATTTGGGCTTGCATATAAGAGCTTAGCATACGATCTCAGAATATCAGAATTTCAAAAAATTTGTAGCTCTACGGTCTTGTGCTGTGTTAAGATTTGCCTGGATAATTACCGACACATGTGAATGTTAAAGACAAGTTGATGTTTACTCGCGAGCGTTGAGATTGCTCGGGTTCGGCAGTATTCGTCCCATCATGTGCACGCGTTTGCGACACCTGGGAGCCTATAGAGCATCTTGCTGGCTATGAGCAAGAAATCGCCGCGTTTCCCGCCGCCCAAGAGAAAGAGAATCATGAGGTTGATGCTGCCAACGCTAGGAGAAAACGCAAAGCTGCGGCGAACGCTGAAGCCTCAAGCAGCGAACCTACCGATGCAGATGGCGAGTACCCTGTTGCGCTGGCGCATTGTACTGCTTGCATATTGTTCGTTTTTTCTTTCGTTGTCTAATTTCGTTGACGGTCCGAGAACGTCTTATCACCGCACGGTGTGAGTATACGGTCACTGACCATCGATAGTAGCGTGGCTCTTCGCAGGTTGGATCGAGGGTCTTGGTGGGCGTCGAAAAGTTCCGGTTTGGAAACACTACAAGGTCAGAATGGACCCCGACAATTCTGAGAAGGTGGCTGAGCTGCAGTGTAAGATCTGTGGACCGGAAGATCTCGTGGCGTTCAGCGGGAACACGAGCAACCTGCGAAGCCACTTGGCCCATGTCCATAAGGACGTCTTCTGTAAGATGTTGGGGGATGAGAAATGTCTGAACGCTCCAGCATCTAGCAGCGACACTCCCAAGGCCGGGACTCTCGACGCCATTCTGCTACCAGTGAGTGCAGAACGACGAGATGTATTGCATAAGAAGGTTCGCTTTGCCCTTCGACTGAACCTTCGTTGCATATTGTATGCGTTTGCACAACTGTGGTTTTTGCCCTTCCTGATGACCATGGTTAGAAAGAAAAAACTGACTTCACATAGTCTGCGTGGTTTGCGGGCAGTTTGCTCTCTGGATCGCCAGGAACAAACGACCGCTGTATATCGGGGAATCTGACCCTGAGTTGCGCGACATCTTCGCCTACATTTTCCAAGGCGGATACACACCACCTTCGTACCATCTTGTCACTCAGAACATCTTGGCGTTGTCTGTTGAGGGGAAGAACAAAGTTCGTGGAGAACTCATGGCGTTGCTGGAGAAGGACATTATGCCGTGCTTGGGTGGCGACATATGGTCTGAAGGTGGCATCGCTATTTTCGGGATTGTGGTGTATTGGTTGGATAGCGATATGGAGTATCACGAGAAGCTGCTTGCTGCTATTCCGTTCTCTGACGTTCGACATACCGGTCCAGAGATCATGTTGGCGACCAAGCTTGCTGCGGCGGACATGGGCATCGGCCGCTTTGTCGAGGAGGGTGACAAAGTGGTGGAGGACACTGTGTGTGAGAACGTTGCGTTCACGCCACTGTATCCGATAGCGCTGCAAACATGGTCAGTGGCTGGAAGGACTTTGATGGTCACGAATGTTGTTGCCACCTGCTTGCGCTTTGCGTCCAGTCCTTCTTGGAGTGCCGCGGGGTAAAGAAGGTATTCCGAAAACTCCGTGGCATGCCAACTCATTTCAATCACTCTATGATTGGCTTGAAGTTGTTGCACACTTGCATGACGAAGTACGACATGTCGCAGACTTCCCCTCCGCAGGATAACAGCACGCGCACTGCGTGGAAGGGGTCTTACCTCATGGCGGAGTGGTATCGTGCCTCTCAGGTACGCGACTCGTTCGTTTGGCCTTGATTGACATTCTCATATCACCTCACTATTGTTTTGTTAGTTATGAATGCTGTGGATACTTACCACGACGGTATAACGCATATTGTTTTAAAATAGTCTGGTAAATAGTCTCGTTAAAAAACGAACCTTTGTTGCAAGAAGCCGTCCAGCTATACGACGTGGAGCATCCAAAGAAGGCCTCCAATGCGGTGAATAACCCTGATGGCAGTCGGTACGGAGATCGCCAACTGCGAGTGTGGGAGTGGGACATCGTCAAGGAATGGACCTGGATATTGTCGGTCACGGCGCAGGCAATCGACTTACTGCAAGCCACCAAGGGCATCACGGCGGGAATGGTCATGCCTATCATTGGTGGGGTGGTACACAAGTTGAACCCGGATGTGCTTTTGAAGTATCAGGGAGAATACCACAAAGTAACTGACGACAACGTCCAAGATGCTCGGCTTGTCTTGCTTGAAGCAGTGCGGAGAAGGTAAACATTTACCCATAACCCTTATATTTCAGTGTACTATCATAGCACATTAGCATAGCGCATCTTTCTTTGCAGCTAAAGTATCTTGTTTATGTGACTGTGTTTTGTAGGTTTTTCACTGAGATGCACGATGGCAAGACGGAGGACTGGTCAGTGGCAACCTTTCTGGACCCTCGGTACAAGCAGCTGTCATTCAAGCAGCTCACGAGCTGGAAGTCTGGTACGCTGACCAAAGATGTTGTGATTGGTTGGGCTCGCAAGGCATGCGAGCCTGACTGGGTGCCAAAGGAGGACACTTCAGTCGTAGTTAGTGCGCATGTTGCGCCACACGACCCACCAATAGCAACCTTGTGAGCTTCTTAGAAGATTGTGACGATGACACAGTAGAAGCCTCAGAGGCAACACCTGCTCCGACAGTGCCTAAGGTAGACGAGTTTGCTAAATATTTGGTGTTGCCAGCCGCTCCTGCTAGTAGTGACCCTCAGGGATGGTGGAGGGATCATAGAAAAGAACTTCCAAATATGGTCAGGATGCACCAAACACAAGTGCCGAGAATACGGGGTCCCGAGGACCCGAGTTTGCCAAAACAATATGTGTAAAAATTTTGTCACCACTATGAGGGACCCATGAATACAACGAGGTGAAACTCCTAGTATTTAGAGTCCGTGTTTACGAGGTAATTTAGTTAACGGCACGCGGTTGCTCTTACTTGCTCCGTATTTTACTCTCTGTCTACCATACGCGCACCGCATACAGGTTTCTATGTAAATACAGGATTCTAAGTGGGCCGTTTAACAACATACTTATACTTTACAGATTTGTCCAGTTGGCAATGTTTGCACCTCAATACTAACGCAGCAAAGCTACACCTTCTCGACTCGCGCAAAACTTTCCGTAGGCTATTTTTACACCTCAATACTAGCACGGTGGAACCGCCCCTTCTCGACTCGCGTAAGACCTTCCTTTCGGGCTTCTGTAATTATCAGTCTACATCTTCATCTTTCGGCCATTGTCACACTTGTGCCGCGGCAAAAACTACACTATGTAGCTCTTCATCCTTTGGGACCTTCCCGCTTACACAATGACAAATATCTTTGGAGGGCCTAAGGAATCTCATACTTGAAAAGAACAAAGTCTTCATCTCCCTCAATCATCTTCTGCAGGGCGCAACTGAGATGGAAAACCGCCGAGAAAAAGTTGGTCTGCTTCTGTTCGTAGCCTAGGAAGCAGCGGCCCTTGCGTAGGGCCGCAATCCCCCCACTGCCCGAGCCCATGAAAGGGTCCATCACCACCTGACCCGCGGAGGAAGTGTACCTCTCCACCAGATACTCCCCAAGCTCGACGCTCTTCTGTCCCACCACCAAAGTCTTGCCGTCCTCGCTACACTTGCTCTTCAAAGCCGCACATCCCGTGATCTGGCAGTTATGCTTGAATGTACCAGTAGAGTGCAAAGCCTGGAACGGCGCCGCGTACTCCTGGAAATGCTCCATTGCCATCTCACACAGATATTTCACCATGTCCGAGGTCTTTTTTGCAGTCCAGTTCTCCTTCGCCCCGAACTCCTTCACATTCTTCTCAAGGACCGCCTCCAAAGCATGGTACTCGGTCATGGACAACGGGCCCAAGACATTCCCGCAAAAAAAAGTTAGTCAAGGTCTGCACACCGGCTATACCCTCCAAGTCCGGACCGAGCTTTGCCAGCACCGCCTTCTTGTAATCCAGCTTCGGCTTGTTCAGGGAACGTGCCAGAGTGGTGTACAGGTGCCCTGAAGCCGTGGGTGTGTTCCCCCGTACCTCGCTTTGGCGTACACCATCCAATAGCACGAACCCTGGCATGTTCTTGTAGACCTGTACAAACATACCACTTCAGTCCCCGTGGCATCAAGCACACCCTCAAACTAACAGCGAAGTATCCCGTGTACCTTCAGACGGTTCTTTGAGGCCTCGTGGTTTATGCAGTTCAATGCCGTGATGTCTCCCATTGCGAACACGATGGCCTCGCCATCCGCCTTCCCCAGGTCCTGCTTCTTGCTGTCCTCTGGCAGGGCCGCGTTCAGATCAAATACCGTGCTGATTGCCTGCATTGCTGCACCCCAATCAACCTCCGTGTTGTACCCGGTGTCCTTCTCGTCACCCCAAGGGACATCCGTGATGACCGCTGCGATCCCGACTCCCTCCATCAACTTGGCATGCAAGTCCATCCTTTGCAATCTCCTCGTACGTCCCCAGGACCAAAGTCAACAATGGAATTCCTGCCATGAACTCAACTCTTTTCAGCCGCCGCAATGTCCGGCCAACAACAAGCAATTAAGCCACACATGATTAAGAGCTTACCTGCACCAATGATGGCACGGGAAGTCAATACGATCGGGTCTTGCACAGCTCCCACCATCTTGTGCTTGCGCAAAAGAAACATAACCTTCGGCTCCGGCGCCTGCTTCTTCTTTCTTGCCGCCCCTTTGGCCTCTTTCTTCATGTCAGTTGTTGTCTTGACTTCAACGTACACCGGGTAATCCTTCTCATATTCAAGAGAAGTCCACCGCAAGGCGATGAAACTCATGAGTTCCTCAGCATGTGCCTCATCAAAAACAGGCTCCGTACCGTTGCGAAAGGGCCCACCCGTGGCCAAAACCTTGTCCACGGACACGTTAGACAGGTCGAGTGGCTCCGGAACCTCTTCCTCCTCTTCCTTATCTACCTCTTCCACCTCAGCCTTCTTCTGCAACTTCGCCGCACGTAACTCTGCGGCCTTCTCCGCCAACTTAGCTTCGAGCTTCTGTTCCACCTCCCGGTCTTCGGCTTCCTTCTTTTCCAGTTCAACGGCTAACTCGTCCATCTTGTTTCTGCTCTGCGAGACATTAAACACGTGAGCAAGATGTGTGAGGGGTAACCCTGAAATGCTCCACCCAATTGCACTCACCGCTCTTCTTTGAACTCTTCATTCCGCTTCTCCACCCTGGTAAGTTTTTCCGCGCGGGCCTCGAACTCCTCGAGTTTCTTACGCTCCTGCTTCCTTTGGAGTCGGGCGTCCCGTTCGTCATCCTCTTCTTCAGAAAGAGCAAAGTCATCCACCTCCATCTCTTCACCACTTTCATCCCCCGCACCATCCTCGTCCATCTCTTCACCACTTTCATCCCCCGCACCAACCTCGTCATCGTCTTCGGCTTTTGTCGACACCTCGCCGACCTCCTTCCATCGGCAGTGATCAATGTACCTCTTCACGGCCTTCTTCATGTAAAGGTCCTCCTTTCCAGCCAGACGGCCAGCATTCACCGCTGATGGCGCCTTCAGATTGTCAGCCTGAAAGAAGTGTGAGGTGTTTTTTCAAGAAACATCTTGCAAGAGTGAAGTAGAAGAAGAACAAGATTTCAGAGCTCTACGTACCTCTCCCAAGAGAATGTGGTCGAGCTTACCCTGGTTCAGGCTTTCCATCCACTGGGCCGCTTTCTCAGAGTCCATTACCTTCCCGCCCATGGAATTGATGTGATCGATTGTGAGGGACCTCATCCAGAACGTCGTGCAGCAATCCGTGAAGGACCGTGGAGATGTAATCACACGTGTTGGTCGTTTCGGACTTGTCTCCACGGCCTTCAACTTCTTCGCGTCAGTGATCTTTCTAACACCTCTACCCTGGGTGTTTTCAACGAAAGGCAGGCTCTTCAAGCACTCCTCGAAGACTTGCAATTGCTGGACCCCGTTGAGCATCTCCAACTCCTTGTTGCTGTACAAGGAGTCAAAGTTCAAGCAACAACCTTTGCCAAGAGCGTTGCTGCACTGGCGGATGATCTCCTCGATCTTGAGCTTGTCCTGGAGGTACTCCACGATGCGGAGAAGCCTCGTAAAAAAGCGTTGATCGAACTCGGCACTTTGGTACTGAGCCAAGAGGTCCGTTGATTTAACTTTCTTCTTGGTGCTTTTTTGAAAAGCCAAGATGTTCCATCTGAAAAAATATGCGAACAAACTCAAAACTCGCAATATTTTAAACTTGGGTTTAGAATTCAAGTAGAAAAGGATCTCACTTGAACATCGAGTAGTCCTGGAAAAACGTCCGGGTCTTGGACCCGGAATCGTTTACAGAGATCTTGGCTACAGCCAAGGTGGTGATTTCATCCAGGGTGAGGTTCTCGTCCAGGATGTTTGCGTTGTGTGTGAGGAACATTGCATGTCCCAGTTCCACAGCTTTCTGTCGAAGCTGGCAGCCATGCGCAAAGGCATGGGCGTAGAATGCGTTGCGTCCGTGTCCGTCCACACACACGTACTTGTAACTGAAAGGCACAAAACTTTTTTTCAAAACAAAACAACAGCAAATCAAGGCAAGGCTAGAGTATAAAGTATTCTATAAAATGTTATATGTTTTTACTCTTTCTAATGTTCTAGCTACACATCTATTTACCATTGCGAGTCTAACATCCACTGAGGACAAATCCCCCTACGCTTCTTCGCAGCGCGTTCGGCCTCTGCCTTGTTCTTGCGTCGCCTACTTGCTGTCGCCGCGTCGGCACAGTTGTACCAACCACGTGGTTGGCACAGATCTGACTCGTCTTCTGAGGATGGATCTACAATAAAGTCGAGACTCTTTGAAGACTCAACGCTTTCAGACCTGCAAACAAAACTCTTCAGCTCGAGTCGTTTTGACATTAATGTCAAAAGCTTTCTTCTTTGCGCATTTCTCAGGCAAAACAGTACAACTCAGAGAGTTTTGACATTAATGTCAAAAGCTTTCTTCTTTAAGGCTGCGGAGTATTTTTTTTTGGGTAATTACTGGTAAGAGTATTACCAGGTAATTACCAGTAATTACCGACCCCCAAAACTGTTTTACCCACCATACTTAAGGATTGCCACGGTAATTACCGCGGTAATTGGTAATTACCATGGTACTGCAATTTCCTAAATTACCGTCGATTACCATGGATCTTACCGCGTCCCGAATTTTCATTGGCTCAAATCGTATCTCAGGCCGGACAAAATTCGAGACACGCCAATCCCACTTTCATGTTTCCTTACCGTCCGACGGCTGGCTCCAAACAAATTTCAGGCATGTCCCAAATGTCCATACCCTCGACAGAGGAGGAGAACTTTCAGTGGAAAGATGCAAATGGAGTTTTTTACATGGTCCCAAAGGTCATAGAGGACGCTCTCACAGCTCCGTTCCGTGGACAGTCGGGCTTCGGCCCACAGCACCTCTATGTCTTGGATCAGTTTCAGGATATCGCTGAGTATGTTGTGACGTTGGACCCGAAAAAGAGTTGCGCGAAAAACGTGCGCACTTTGTTAGTCTGTAAGTACGATCAGCAAGTTAGGACGAACGTAGCGTATCATAAGATCAACTCTGGCAAGCTCCTAAACAAGTTGATAGACTGCAAGGGTGTCCCAGATGATGTCAAACTCATGCTCGCAGAAAAATGTTGCGCAACACATGCGATTGAGTGGCGCGCTAGCTATGAGAAAAAGCGCAAGGCGCTTGAGACCCCAGAAGAAGCTGGTTTGCTTGCAGCAGAAGAGCACGTGGAGAATGAACACGACCCGACAGCAGCAAAACGGCGCGAGCGACAAGCAACTCTCAGTGAGGTTGGCGTCACAGCATATACAGATATTCAGATTGCTGCCTTTAATTTTATGCTTGGGTGCTTTTTCTTTGCGTGTCGTATTCCCTTTGCAGTCGTAGAGAACGTGTTTTTTGTGGCTTTTGTCAAGGCACTCAACCCGGGTTACGCGAAATTCCTGCCTGGGAGGGACAAGCTGCGCACAAGCATACTTGATGATGTTTATGAGGAAACCTTGGTGAGCACTTGTGCAGTTTTGGACTCTACTCCAGGCAAGCGAACCCTCGTGCTTGATGGGAAGACCAACGTCGTCGGGCGCGCAACGTGCAATATCGGTGAGGGAAAGGTGGGAATCTCTGCATACCTCACCACGAAACACTATGGCAAACGCGAACATTCAGATCGCGTTCATGCTGAGTTTGTTCACTTCGAGGTTAGTGATCAAATCGATAAATATCAAGCGATCGTCGCAGACAACACTGGCAGCATGCAGGTAGGTCATGTTTCGGCTCTTTCGCGCTTGGTATCCATTCCTTTTTATTCTCGGTTGCTGTGTGCATGTCCTTGACTTATTTGTGGAGGATATCGTCAAACTAGACGATATTCACGCTATTGTCGACGACTTTTATGTTATCACAGTGTTCATGAAGAGGTACAGCATGCTCTGGGAGACCCTGCTCGAAAAGGCGACGAAAGAGTTTGGTGGGAATCGTGCTCGAAACTTGAAGTTATTTCCTTTGACGCGCTTTGAATACGCATATCTTATGATTAGTACTTGTTTGTACAATTGGAAATTACTGAGGGATGTTTCTGAGTGGCCTGAGTACGCTGTTGCCAAAGCGAAGGCCAACGGAAAGCGTGAATCGCTTGAAGCATTTGAGCGGTTTGAGTCTCTCATCGAAGATTCAACTCTGAAAAAGAAAGGGGAGGCAGTCAACGTTGTAATCCAGACGCTATCAACAATGTTGCACTATTTGGAAGGCGATTCTGTTCCACCTTCTCACTTATTGCCGTTGTATTCCTTGTATTTTCAACTTGTCTTGGATCTGCCAGGTGACATGGCGCGATGCTCTGCACGGTGCTCTTCTCTCTTAACTTGGTGGCGTCCTCAAGCACCACCACACCATCTCGCTGTATCTTGACCAGCTTCAGAATGGCGGATTTGGTTGCGACTTCCATGCCGCTGCGAGGCTTCTGCCTGATGTAGACGAAATCGCCCACCTTAAACTGGTGTGGCCTAGGCTCATAGCCCCCACCCCTTCTCCCTTCATAATGTAATGTATCACGATGCTGTGCGACCTCCAGGCTGCAACCAGCGTGTACCATCAGTCGCCTCACCACCTGTGCTCTCCGGAGGAGGTCCTTGACTCTGGCATCCTTCTCATCTTCGACCTCATCACCGAAATCTATGCTGGGTGCCTGCTTCAAATCGGGCGGCACTACTGCCTCTTGGGCAAACAACATGGTGAACGGCGCCACCCCCGTGGACTCCTGGCGTGCTGCATTATAACTCAGCACTAGTGGCCAGAGCTGCTCATCCCACTCACAATCGAGACCCTTCTCCAAGGCAAGCTTCTTGAAGCAAAACTTCATAGTGCGCACCACTCGCTCGGTCAGCCCATTGCCTTCTGGTGAGTCTGGCGAGGTGACTCGTCGGTCGATCAGGCAGTCTCTGCACAGCTGCTTGAACTCGCCCTCGAACTCCTTACCTCCATCCACCAAGCACTCTGCTGGCGCACCAAACACAGCCAGGACATGACTGCGAAATGCCGCCGCGATAGTCCTTGCCTCCTTGTCGGGAATGGGTACACAGACTATGAACCTGGTGTAGTGCTCGGTCATGATGAGCACTCGGTTGTTGCCAGTCTTGGTCTGCCTCCTCGAAGGCCATGCCAAATCCAGCGACCAGCGATACATGAACGACACGATCTCGAGGGGGGATAGACATGCCTCCTCTCTCGCATAATGAGTTTTCACACGCTGACAGGTCTCACACTGAGTGACCACAGCCTCCACGTCCTTCTTCAAATCGGCCCACCAATGGCGCTGCCACAAAAGATGCTGCGTACGCCTTCTTATGCCCCAATGTCCAGTTCTGGAGTGGTATTCCTTAACCAACGCGAGACGGTCAGCAGGCTTAGGTATTCTCACCTCCTTGCCCGACAGCGTGACCATGTAGATCTCGTCCGTAGCCTCATCCCATCGATGTCGTGCTGCTCGTCTCCTCACACGACGAACTTCCTCTTCTGGCAACCTCACGCTGCCATTGGACTTCAACCATCTGAGGCACCATGCATCATCGTGTACATCTCGATGCTTGTCACGGTCTACCTGCTGCTCGGCCACGCTGGCCATCAAGTCCTCGAATCTGGTGGTGCACGCCAACCTGGGGAGCCTCATCTCTGAATCTCTGGCAGGCGGACTCCAAGCAGGCACATCCACGCGCGCTGCTGGGGTTGCGCCCTCCTTCACGAAGTGGTTCTCATGCCTCTGACGATACTGCGCCATAGTGTAGAGCTGCCACTCCTTCTTCTTCTTCTTCTTGGTTCCAGCCTTCTGTCGCTGAGCCCCAATTCCTTCTGCACCTTTCTGCCCTTGCGAGCACATTACCCGCAGCTTCTCCTCCCAGTCACGGTGGGTCATAGTCTTCGCCACCTGCTGAGTATATGCATTCGAATTCTCAACCCATTCCGCCAGCAAAGCTTGCCTCTGCTGAAGGTCCGACCTCGCGTGGTCTGCCCAGTTGTTGTCTACAGCGATGGGCTGTCCTGGGGAATTCTCTGCCTCTGGGGACTCCTCGCTATGAGGGAGCCCCTTCCTGCTCGCTTCTGCGACCGCCATCAGCAGTTCCATTGCCCTGCGATCCATGGCCAGGCCCAGAATGCTTGCCAATTCTACGTCGTTCAGGCCATCGGCCATGCGTAGCTCACTTGCGCTGTAGCCCATGGCTCGCGCCTTCTCGTCGAGGTTCACTTCTCGAGATTCTTCCTCGGCGTCTTCATCGTCCTGGTTGCGCACCACGGTGCCCATCCTCGCTCTTCTAAACGCTCTTGACCCTTGCGTCGCCATGATGGTGGGAAGTGCCCTCAACGGTTCTCCCACCACGTTCACCACGTAGTGAGGCGAGCGGTCTGTCCTTATCACTGGCCTGGGATGCCAGCCCTTGCATAGGATTGACGATACGATTCGTCCTTCTGGTCTCACCACCTTGCTCATAACGGAGCGAAACTGGTGGCTCTGGAACAAGTTGCTCCAATACGCTCGCAATCGGTGTGCGTAAGCGCCTGCTTGTGCTGCATCAAAGGACACTGGTCGGCCAATGACGCTGGCAATGTACGGGAACACCTCGTCCCTGATCTTGGTTCCGGGTCTGTGTGACAACGGGGAAACGTTCTCCAGGATATAGCCTGGAGGCCTCTGCTGCTGCAGCTGCTGGAGTGTGGACAGAAGCCTAACCACTTCATAAAATAATTTGCTGTGCCTGCCATCCAGGCCTGTGAGTGTTCCAGCAGGAGAGAGATCCTGGCATGGAAACCCACATACCATGACCCACTGGCGTCCTTGAAGAGCTCCTGCTCGTATAAAGTCGGCACTGGTGGTGTCGTGCAGATCTTGGGGTAGAGCCCCAAACTCTATTGCACGGGGCGAAATGAGGTCAGGATATCGTCTTAGCAACGCCGTGCACCTGGCCCTGGCAACTGTTCGACTGCTCGGGGATATGTCCTGATACAGGTAGCGATCCACCTTCATCCCACTGCGGAGCAACATCTCTAGGCCAGCACAGAGGCCTCCACATGGCTCATAGCACACCACACCTTCCTCCCGAGCTTGCGAGAAGAACTGCCTGCCCAGCACCCTGGTGTCCACCTTCTCAGGCTTTAAGATGCGCTCGCCTTCAAAGTACTCATTGCTGTACACAGCGGGGCTTCCCTCGCCGTGCGTGCCTCGCGTAGGCCTCAACAGGCTCAGCGCCTTCCAAGCTGCTCTGGCTAGCCTTCCAGAGTCGATCACCAGCTTGGGTAAGTCAGTGCCAAACATGTCCCCATGATTGCACTCCAATTCCTCGCGGTAGTGCAAGTCGAATAACCGATGCACTGGTCCCGTGCCCAGCTGCTCCATGGCAGCCATCCTGCAGTAGTTGGCAACCTGCACCTCTGGCGTGGCCTCTTCCCCTGGGGAAGCATCCCCAGCCAACATAAAGCACAAGTGGTCACAGAAGTCCTTCGTGTGAACTTCCCCCACGCCTGCGTGAAACGCAGTCACCTTCTCCCTCTCATGCCTCGCTCCAGTCTCATCTGTCGTGGACGGCAGTGGGTAGCGAGACGGCACGTCAGCGTTGCTGTTCTTGGCTCCTGGACGATACTGCACCGTGAAGTCGAACTCCTGCAAACTGATTGCCCAGCGTAGGTGTTGCCCTTGGAGATCGGCCTTCTCCATCAGGGTGGTGAGCGGTGAGTGGTCGGTCACCAACGTGAAGTGAACCCCATGCAAGTACTGCCTCAGTGTGCGCACTGCCCATACCACTGCGAGCATCTCCCCCTTGAAGCTGGCGTACTGTCTCTCTGTTTTACTCAGGGATCGGCTGATTGCCATACAGATGTACTCCTTCCCATCATCGTCCTTCTGGCCCAGCACTGCGCCAATGCCATAGGTGCTCCAATCGGTGTACAATATAAGGGGTCTGTCATAATCGATAGGCCTCAGGCACCTCCCAGAACAGAGAGCATCCTTCAGGTCTTGAAGTGCTTGATCTTGCTCCTTCCCCCAGGCTCCCTTGATGTCAGTGACCTCCTTCTTGAGCAGGTCATTGAGAGGGCGGGCCATCTCAGAGTAGTTTGGCCCCCCTGGCTCACCCACCAGGCCCTTGTAGTAGTTCATCATGCCCAAGATCGAGCGGAGCCCAGTCTTGTCCTGGGGGCTTGGAAGCTCCTGGATGGCCTTACATTTAGCTTCTTGCGCGCCAATGGAGTTGTGACCAATGCGGTAGCCCAGAAAGTCCACCGTGGCTGCACCAAAGGTACTCTTGCCTGCATGCAAACGGATGCCAGCGTCCCCCAAGGTGCGCAGTACGTCCTCAACGTCCTTCAGATGCTGCTCAGGCGTGGAATCCGTGTAGACCACTACGTCGTCGACGTATGCCACCGTACAATGCTGCAAGTGACGTAACTCGTAGTCCATGATTCTCACGAACGCAGAAGTAGCTCCAGCTGCATCAAAAGGCATCGAGGTGTACTGGTACAGCTGATTCTTCCACCAAAACGCCGTCTTGCTCCTGTCCTCTTCCGTGGCCATGGGAATCGGGTGGAAGGCTTTGGTGGCATCCAGCGTGGTCTTGAACTTGGCCTTCGCCACCTTCTGATAGAGCTCCTCTGGTCGATGTGGCAGCGTATTGTCTTTGAGTGAGTGCCGGTTGACACCCCTGAGGTCCACGCAGAATCTCGTCTGGGTCCACAGGCCAGTCTCATGATCCTTCTGGTGACCCCAATGGTGACTCGTAGCCGTCATAGATGTGCTCAGGCTGAATCCCAGAGGCAGCAAACCTCTCCTCCCTTGTGCTCAGAGGTGGGTGTTCTAGCCATTCGCACTCCATCCCCTGCCCAAAGATCTCCGACTGCAAACACACCACTGGGTCCACCCGCCTGGGCAGGTGGGGACGCCTGGGTGGTGTCATGTCAACCAACGGAAGCACCACCTGAGCATCCATGCCCAAAATCGTTGGCGCATGTGACACGGCCACGCAACTTCCAAGCTTGATGTCGATCATCAGGGAGTTCTTAAGTGGCCCGGTGCCTATCAGCAGATCCCAAGAGTTCTCGGGCTCGAAGGTCACGAAGGCGTATAGCCGGTGAAGCGTCATGTGCGGTGTGCCCGCAGCCAGTATGACGTCCACGTAGCAGTAATGCGTGAACTTCGTGGGGCTGTTGTCACACCTGGTGACCTTGGCGCCGGTGCTGGCCTCGTACACCGTGAGGCCCAGCCGCCTCACGACCGCGATGGAGATGATGTTGCAGTTGGCGCCGGTGTCCATGAGGATCGCCCGGTATAGCATAAGCTCACCACCAGATGACACCAACGCCAATCCCTCATACAGGGTGGCATTCCGCAACTTGCAGATGGGCTGCACCTGAGTCATCAGCAACACCTGCTCGTCGGTCAGGTGCTGCTTCATCTTTGCCCTCAGCGCGTCGTAGGCGAGGGTCTTGATGGTGCCAGCTCGTACATGTCCATGGTCGCTGAAGTCAACCACCCCCAGGTCGTCCACACAGGCAGCGGCTGCACATCGGGCGGCGGCGCTGTCGACCACACCGTTGGGCATCTCGTCCAATGGCACCTCCTCGATCGCGCGGTGTTCTGCACCATCTGCCTCTTCTCTTACCCCCTGCGTCACTGTGGCGTGCGTGTCCTCAAGTTCATGCTCGTTGACCTCGGTGGGTTGCTCGGTCGCATCATTCGGATCGTTGCCCATGAGCTCCTCCAGCGCCAGGAGGTTCTCGATGTCCTTCGGGAGGTCGATGGCGTGCTGGGATATCAGGATGGCCGCATTCTGCGAGCAAGTGCGCACGGAGCTGCGAAGATTGGATGCCAGCAGGTGGAATTTCCTGTTGAGGACGTTGGGAGGAACGGCTCTGGGCACCTGAGCGGCCTTGTCGAACTCCTCCGGCGTCTTGACCTGGAAGCTCTGCATCTTCTGAGTGCTGCCCAAGGCGACTGCGGCCCTGGCCTGGAGATCTGGTGCGTGACTGATGCCGACATCATGACTATCTTCCAGCCCACCATCAGCAGGGCAGTCCCTCTCATCCTCCTCATACTCAGCCTGCTGATTGAAGTGGGAGTCGTACTCCGTCTCAACATCGCTGTCCTCTGACCGGGCCTGTGCATCGGCGCCCTTGTCCCCCTTTGGAGGTGTCCCTGTCTGAAGGCCTGTCAATTCTGCAGCGAGCTTCTCCTTGACCTCAGCGCTGGCCGCCACCTGCTGCTGCTGCTGCTGCTGCTGCGGTTGCTTCTGCTTGGCCTCTGGGAGCTTAAGCCACTCCTTGGTGGTGATTCCCATCTTATGGTTGTCGAAGCGGTGCGCGATGTTGTAAGCACGCATCTGGGCATTCTTGACCTCATCCGGCCACCTCGAGTTCTGCCTGTCCTTGTGGAAGTTCGGAGGCACACGGGCCTCACGGCACCCCGTGTAGCAGCGCTCTGGAGAGTGGGGCAAGCGTGTGAAGCACCAATCACACTGTCTCGACAATAATATTTGTCTCTTCAAGAATTGTTTCGCCGACCTTTGACATCCATCTCGATGCCAACCGAACGGAGGATACACGATTGTCCTCTCGAAGTCTGAACACGCACCAAAGGTGCATGACAGTGACACACTTATCTCGACTGTATATCATGATGACATACATGCCTGTTGACTCTTGACCTGTCATATATTATGACCTGATGACCTGATGACATGTCATACAATATGACATGTCATACATATTACATGTCATACATTATGACCTTCGGTCATTCAGACTCTAACCCATCTCCCGACTTGGAAGGATTGTGACCTCACAATATCTAAGATAACTGAGTCAGATGCTACCTTTTTGTTGATGGTTGATGTTGACACAATTTTTTAATGTTGTCGTTGTTTTTCTTGTATATCGGTAACCATATCAGCAACAACAAGCAAATACAGTTAGTAAGTTACCGCATGCACCTCCCTTTCTCAAAGAAAAAGGGTAGGATTTATTTGAATGGTTCTTGGGTCCATATCCCACAGCTATTTGTAGTAAATATCCCGCATTGGGTTATTAGTGCCCCACTGTTTTTAAGTATGGTATCACACAGTGACTCCGAGTTCGATCAAAACTCTCATTGGTTTGGTATTGCACAGTGACCAAAGGGCTCTTGTTCACGCGGATTTTGGTGACAAGGTGTAATTTTCATCATTTTGTATATGACCGGAGGTAATCAATGCTCCGTTTAGGCTTACACTAACCTGCCGTTTTTGACGGGTTGTGCTTAGTTTTAGGTCGTCTCGGTGGATACGGGTTAGGTCGGCACGGAAAGGTCTTAGTTTTAAAAGTGGTGCTCCTCACAGGCACGGTTATTAAAGACCTATACACTCGAGATGTATTGTACGAATATTTAGTCTATATCAGTACGCAAGTCTTTTTTCTCGGTCAATCCGGCGACCGTATCCACAAAGCACTGGAAGGTCACTTTATCACTTTCATGCACAACGGATGAAAACTCAACCAGCGGAGGGGTTCCCGTGCGTTCTAGCGCACGAGACTTGGCACAAATATTGCTCACAGCAATATCGGTGCACCCTCAAACGCACAACCTCTGATGTAAGCTATGCGCAAAACGCGTGCTGCACATCATGAGGCAGGTTTGGGTTTGGGTTTGCATGTGCCCAAACCCAAACATGCCAAACAGCGAAGGGCTTCCGGCGAGTTCCAGCGCACGTAACTTTGCAAAATATATTGCTAAGATGTATATATTTCATATTTCTGAAGTGCAAGGTTTGAGATAGCTTGTGCGCGAAGTTAACATATTATTTATTTGACCCAGATTTATGAGTTTGAATATCACGCTAAAATATGTGTCAAAGAAATAGTTATACCATTTTTGCACACAGACTTTCTTAGACCTTGTGCTTCGAATACATCAAAGATACATATCTTGGCAATATTTCTACGCAGTCACGTGCGCTAGAACGCACGGGAAGCCGTTTGCTGTTTAGCATGAATTGAGTTTGGAAACATTCGAACCCAAACCCAATAAATCTGCCAAAGAAATAATTTGATGGCTTCGTGCACAAGGCTTTTGAGGCCTTGGGCTTTTGGCGAATCAGAAATATATATCTTAGTAATGCTTTTGCAAAGTTACGTACGCTGGAACTCACCGGAAGCCCTTCGCTGTCTGGCTTGTTTGGGTTTGGGTACATGCAAACCCAAACCTGCCTCATGATGTGCAGCACGCGTTTTGCGCATAGCTTACATCAGAGGTGGTGCGTTTGAGGGTGCACCAATATTGCTGTGAGCAATATTTGTGCCAAGTCTCGTGCGCTAGAACGCACGAGAACTCTTCCGCTGTTTGAGTTTTTATGCGATGTGCATGAAAGTGATAAGGGCCTATCAACTTAGCTCGCAGTCGCGACTGCAAACTGAGCTGATGCGGCCATGGATCGGCTCTATCAAGAGCTTAACAATTCCTAGGAGTCTAAATAAGATATCTATGTGCGTTACGAACGTTGAAAAAAATGTTTTCCTAATCTAATCTACTCGCAAACAGTGTGGGGTTACGTGCAGTGAAGCCTTAAGCGGTTTTCACATACTTAAAGGCGCTTCCGAAAGCACTCTGCGTCCGCAGGATCGAAAAACGGACGGCGCTAGGCGATGTTCTCGCTCCTGCGGCATTCGTCGTGCACAGGTCGTGTATCATCTTCGCTCGGACAGGAACCCGTCGAAGAACATTAGATCACAGATCGAGATGCGATATTACATAATACAATTATTGTATTATACCCCACGTGTGGGGCGGACACACAAAATACACACGCGTGGGGTGGACATACAAAATACGTGGGGTTCCCACACGGCACCCCATACCAGTCTCCTCCTGAGAGCAGCGTGCAAAAGTGGACGCGCCGGCAAACACATGATCACTGCCAATCAAGCGGATTATTGGCAGATGTCTGCTCTTATGGTGGTAGGTTTCCACTCAAAGCTGGCTTAAAATGGCGATCGAAAACATTACTTGTCGTCTGCTGCTATTTGTACAAAAACCACACGGATGGAGGCATGCTAAAAAATGCTTAAGACTACATGGCAAGCACAAAGCGCATCACTAAAAGGTTGCAAAAAGATTTTATGCGCTCAACTTGGAGTGAACCGGGTATTAATCGTTAATCAATTAATCACGATTCCTAGCCTTGGCCTGGCATTATTTTCCCTGGCAAAAAAAGCAAACCATTACATCATGTCCAGAGCATACTGAGACCAAAAATATGACTTGGGATTGACTGGAAACAGCAGATAATCACAAAATGCCAATATCAACTTGTAGAAACATTCAAAAGATTGCTTGAAAACGTAGGATCGCACCGGGGATTGCAGCAGTGATTTATGATGGCAGCGTTAAAATGAGAAGTTCAGGAGGAGCAGGCACGGCACCATCGGTGCACCACATAAGTAGCTCGGCCAACACTGCCACAAGCTCCCTTGCGCCGCGCTCTGTCACCCTAAGAGCTGTCCAACAAGCATGCTACCCGGCACCAACTTAAGCGTACATTTGTCTCCCTGTTGCCAGCTGTTCCAACTGCATGCATCGAGTCAAATTCAGACACAACATCCAGCTCATTCCCCTCTCTGAGTGCATGGCGCGGAGCGCAGGGCTTGGCCACACAACTATCCCAAGATGCACCTCGACATGGAGAATGTGAGACCAGCATCTAATAACACAGATTCTCGTATGAGGGGATCGGAGAAACATTTGAAGCCTCCACGAAACCGTTCCATCATGCCGGTCAGGGAAGCACGTGGGCATCACCAGCATGGAAACTCTCCTCTCGGCAGGCTATGATGCTTGTGAGTGCTGAGGGGAGGGCACACATGAATGGTAGTTCATCCCAAAGAGGAAGGGGCAGACCAGTGGGGTGCGACTGCAGGGCAGCAGCAAGCACAGAATAGTGCTGCAGTCGGTGATGCAAGGCACCGGGTATCATGACTCCGTCTGTGTCAAGCGCTCTGACAAACGCAACAACACCTCCAACCCTTCCGGAAATTTCAAAATATCTCCGCAGAGCTGGATATTGCCCTCAAGTTTGAACTGCAAGGGAAAATGCTGACTGGTGTTGCTCGATGGTAGCACATTCCCCCCTCGAGTGACTCAAGTAAGCTGGTGTTGCTCAGAAGTGGCATATTCTCCCATTGAGTGGTTCAAGCTGGTGTTACCCAGAGGTGGCATATTCCCCCCCTCGAGTGACCTGCCGGTGTTACCTAAAGTTGGCATATTCTCCCATCGAGTGGTTCAAGCTGGTGTTACCCGGAAGTGGCATATTCCCCATTGAGTGGTTCAAGCCGGTGTTACTCTAAAGTTGGCATATTCCCCCATCGAGTGGTTCAAGCTGGTGTTACCCGGAAGTGGCATTACATTCCCCCATTGAGTGGTTCAAGCCGGTGTTACCTAACGTTGGCATATTCTGGCCATCGAGTGGTTCAAGCTGGTGTTACCCGGAAGTGGCATATTCCCCCATTGAGTGGTTCAAGCCGGTGTTACCTAAGGTTGGCATATTCCCCATTGAGTGTTTCAAGCTGGTGTTACCCGGAAGTGGCATATTCCCCCATCGAGTGACTCGCCGTTACCTAAAGTTGGCATATTCATATTCCCCCATCGAAAGTGGTTCAAGCTGGTGTTACCCGGAAGTGGCATATTCCCCCATTGAGTGGTTCAAGCCGGTGTTACCTAAAGTTGGCATATTCCCCCATCGAGTGGTTGAAGCTGGTGTTACCCGGAAGTGGCATATTCCCACATTGAGTGGTTGAAGCTGGTGTTACCCAGAAGTGACATACTCCCCTACCAAGTGAGTTACGCTGGTCTTGCTCGAAGGCAACATCGGATGGAACAAGGCGAAGGTCGAAGGAGGTGTATGCGCGTGGGGAAAAGCTGTGGGGATTGCAGGAACATCCTGAGATGCCAGCGAAAGCGTGATCACACACCGAATGCACCGTAAGGTCTTACTAGCACATTGTGTAAGAGACTCGAGTGTCTCCTCGCTGTCCAGATTGTCCATACACAGGTCCAAAAGCACCTGCGCCCCTCCTGCCCTAATGTCAGCAATGCTTCCTTCATTCCACCTTACCCACCAGCACGTTAGCCTGTCTCCCCTTACACTCTAGTAGACATCAACCGAAACAGGCTCACCATGTCGGATCCAATTATGGTAACCTGCCTTCGGAATGTCAAGAGTCGTCTGTGGCCGTTGGCAAGGAGTTTACACAAATAGCTTGCTGCAGCTGTGTGGTGTGATGTAACATATACCACAGTGCTGGACCTATGAGTATCAGCTTATGCTCGGGCTGAAAATGTGCCACCCACTGACAATTGCTGAAGTCCAATGTGAAGTATGGTCCGCTGTCTCCACTAAAGCAGCCGTCACGATAGAATTTAGGCTATATAAATACGTTGGAACCTTCCAGCCTCAAAATTAGCAAATTTTGACCGTTCAGATGGATTCGGCAGGGGCATTATACCCTAAAACGATACTCTTATTACTAAAAAGTCAACTCACGTCGATCCATTCATCTTTTAAAATGGACGATCCAGAGCAGTTGAGGCTTAATCTTCGTTCATTCTGAGAAATGATCGTAAATGAAAGGCAGGATCATGTATCGAATTCTCGCGCGTGGGAAATGATTGGAGGATGTGTGATGGGCATTCCAATGTTCCAGATTCAGTTCAGAGCGCAGTGCGAAGCCCTCTGATTGGTTCTAACGGAAATTGCTAAGGCTCCTAGAGATTTTTTTTTTCAAAACTGAGTTGACCATCGGATTCCCCGTGATCCGCGCTACGATTCTATTTGCACAAACTTTTTAAATGGACCGTTGAAACGTCATATGACGTCATATGCCGTGATAATGCCCATTTATAAAAGTTTGTGCAAATAGAATCGTAGCGCGGATCACGGGGAATCCGATGGTGAACTTAGTTTTGGAAAAAAAAAATTCTCCAGGAGCCTTAGCAATTTCCGTTAGGCCAATCAGAGGGCTTTATTTGACTGTAGTCCAATCAAACGCCAGGTTTTCACTATTCTTTGAACTCGCTCGGCGAAAATCCTTTCACTGCGCGGGGAAATCTCCGCGCGATACAGTGTTAAGGAGGCTCGCGGCTGCTCTAGTGGAGACAGCGGATCATAGTGAAGCATGAACGTTGTGTGGGAGCGCCTGTGAGCCGGTTCTTCCAATGCGATGCCGCAGATGGCAGTGCTTGCATGTTTGCAGATGATATTCGCGATGCCGAAACAACGCAACAGCATACTATGCATGTTAGTTTCAAGTTGTTTGTCTGCGCGCTGTAGGGTGTAGCTACCTAATAGCATGCTATCCATGTTAGTTTCAAGCTGTTTGTCTGCGCGCTGTAGGGTGTAGCTACCTAACAGCATGCTATCCATGTTAGTTTCAAGTTGTTTGTCTGTGCGCTGTAGGGTGTAGCTACCTACCAGCATGCTATCCATGTTAGTTTCAAGTTGCTTGTTTGGGCGCTGTAGGGTGTAGCTACCTAACAGCATGCTATCCATGTTAGTTTCAAGTTGTTTGTCTGTGCGCTGTAGGGTGTAGCTACCTACCAGCATGCTATCCATGTTAGTTTCAAGTTGTTTGTCGGTGCGCTGTAGGGTGTAGCTACCTAACAGCATGCTATCCATGTTAGTTTCAAGTTGTTTGTCTGTGCGCTGTAGGGTGTAGCTACCTCATCAAGAACTTTCAGAGCTGTGTGGGCGGTTTTGCTTGGGTCTTGCTTGGCTTGCTCCCTGCTTTTACTCCCTCCCCGCCAATAACTGAATCCTCGTACTGTCTCCTGTGATCACATCATTCCTAGCATCAGTGGTGAAGTCCCTACACTAAGTGTGTCAAAGGTTACTGCAGAGAGAAGTTATTCCGAAAAGTGTGAAAATTTGTGAAAAAGGTAGTTCAGTTACTCGACCTTTAACATCCGATGGAACAACCGTTCAACCTTCTTTATGATTTATACATGGGGAGGCTTTGCACAATAAGCTTGCCTCTGGAAACAAAGTTGTGGGAAGAACTGCAGCCCTGCAGGGCTCCCGCTCCAAGACAATACGCTACCCTCACGACAAGGCACACCCTTGAGGAAACACGGATAACAAGCTGGCCGCATCTATGCAGCAGGGACTTCCAAGGATCTTCAAACTGTGGCAGGCACCAAGCGGAGGCATTGAAAACCACGCACCATAGAGAAGGGCATAACGACCCGTCGATGGTGGGGTGCGGCAGCTCCAGTGGCACCTGATATGCACCGCCCTCATCCTGAGTCTTCCCATCACCACAGCCATGACGGAGTGGGCTGCTCACATGCCTGCAGAGAACAGGCATCGGCACTGGGAGTGTGAGGGCTTTGTCGTAGAGAGCTCCCGTATATCACTTGTCACGTTCAGCTCAACACTGCCCATCCACAAGCAGATAATTTGGTTTACAGGTCAGGTAGCATGAACGAGGGGGTGATATGCTAGGGCTCGGAGGAATGCGGACGATGCTGCTGGCAGCACAGGGGTGGTTCCAAGAGACCGGTGGTGGGATGATGGGATGTGCAAGAGGTGGTGCTAAAGTTGAAGGCAGCGATGAAGCGCAGAGATGGCCTAAGGAGGAGCATTTTCAAATCGACGTTCAAGGGCCTAGGCTACGTATGATGTCAGCCAAGCGCTGAAATGTATTGCCTCACTTCCAGCGAACAGAAAGCATGTCAGTTGAGTTTCACAGATAACATGCGAATCCTGAGCATAAGATGATTTATTGGATACCAATTCACGTCTTGGCTTGCTGCACTCGGAGGCGTCGTCAGCACTCAGCGATTCTGTGCATGCCTTTAACTGTCCCATCACGTACAGCTTCTTTAATTAAAACAAGTAATCCACAGTCGACCTTTCTCACACTCGGCTCTCTCGCTGAAACCTGCGGACGACTCATATAAAAGTTGCAATAGAAACTTCTCATCAACTTCAAGAAATTCTGGAAGCCGAAAACTTCACACAAGAGTGACCCTCTGCGCTAGTTCTTTCACATCTTCAACATACCGATTAACACAAGACTTCACGCCCACGCTTCGTCGTTGAATCCTTCACAGAACACTGGCCCTCCTTCTTATGCAGGCTTTGAGCCGGGAACATAAGACTGATGCTGACCACTGACGCAGGCGTCGATCTTAGTGCAATAAGCTGCTGCGGACTTCCGAGGGTCTGAGCGGGGCTACCTCAGTGGAGGGAGTGGGATGTGTTGCTTCAAAGCTCCCCTCTAGCATGCCCCTGGTATCCAGCCTGCCGTACCTCAAAATACTGCGACTGTGCACAAATAGCTACAAGAGAGTGCCGCGGCGGCCACCTTTTGCGCGACTCGGGCACTGACCGAAGCAAATCCCAGTGCAATACATAGACACGGTGTACGGAGTGACGCTGTGAAAGCAGTGATGGAGCGCCTCATTATCCATTTCTGGCGCTGTTTTCCCTTCGCGCTGTGGGGAGTGCTGGTTCTTATTGGTGTGAAGGTGTTGCTACAAAGTGTACGAGCCCTGGAGACACATCGAGGTGAGTGGATTGTGCAGGATGCGACGCCAACCGGATGGTCGTGTTCACATCCTGCAGAAAATGCCAAACGTCTTCTCCTGCGTTGTTCACGACGTCCACCTTCGCTCCCGCTTCGAGCTGTTACCAAGCACAAACTACCAATTCATTGATTTCTCTAGCTGAGAATTGCACAAGAACACGCAAATCTTGTGCCAGCTCTGAGGAGCTACCGAGAGCCACCTCAGGACTATCCGTCCGTTAGGCCTGACGGAATTCGGGCGAAGATAAGGATTTGTCGATAGACCGGAGGCTGCGAGGAGGCCGCTTATCACGCTTCCGTATCCCAAACTCTCGAAAACTTTTGGGCTACGTGAATTCCGGGTATCCCCAAGCTGGTCAAGTGGTGCACGACGCAGTCCACGAAGTTTGAAGTTAGCGAGTAAGATCGAGTTGACAGTTTGTGTAAAGCAATCGGCGAAACTGCAGGTAGGGAGACCCGAATCTCAAAGTGCTCACCAGCAGTCGAAGAGCCTCGATGGACCCCTTACTTTCTGGTTTCCCATAAGGCTGCATGAGAAACAAGTTCGGTCGTCAAATTTCGGTCAAGGTGATCCCTTGATAAGCATTGGGATCACAAAAATCTTGATTTATACACGGTGCCGTCCTTCTATCGCATACAAACGGGAACGTAGATGGGTCTGAAAAGCACTATGAATCTAACTCGCGAAAGTGGTTTGCAAAACGTCGTTTGGAAAGGATGATTCCAGATTACTAACGCGGGTCAAGGTAAGCCACGGAGCGGAGCAAGGCGCGCCAGCTGCTTACAAGTCCTTGGAGCACAAGAAGTAGAGCGGTGTTTTCGTTCGAGGTGCGGGCGTGCACATCCGCGCCGGCCTTAAGAAGAGTCCTTACGCAGGATGCCTCTCCTCGAAGCGACGCCAAGTGTAAGGCGGTTCGACCAGTTTTCTGTGGCAACAACAGAAGAACTGGCTTTCGATCAAAGTCCTTAACTTAGGATTATGTGGCCATAAGGCTGATGTAAATGGATCTCGCGTATGTGCTGACTTATAAATACGACGTAATGTGCATTTAGTTATCACAGTTGCTCAGAACATCTTACCGGTTCTAGCGCTTCGACAGGAGTCCCAAGACGTAGCATGCGTCCAACAGTGCCTTCCTTTCCCCTTCGCGCGGCTTGTCGGAGCTCCTCGGCGTTTGCCGAGTTGTCCGAGATGGGCGTAGGATGTTGTAATCCTTCCATCAGAGACTCTTCAAAATTTTCAGCCTTGACCAAAATATTTGCGATCGATTCCTAGCTCAAACAGCAAAGCGCCTACATTCGGGTTCCGGTAAGCTGAACCACTGCGAGTATAACCTCAAACTTTATGGCTCAAAGCGTACTTGAGATTTGTCGCTTTCGAGTGATCCAAGCTACTGATGAACTGATGGGACGCTTGCAAGAATTGTTATCAAAAAGCCACATACGTATGCGGATGTTAGGATGTATGTTTTATGTGGCTTTATTGTTTATAACGTTTCTGATCACCTCACCCTCATGAGGGCAGTTTCAAGAGTTGAACTTGATGGAACGGGCATACGATAGGCGTTTGGAATAGAGCTAGAGGCATACACGATGTGTCACACGACAGTCGAATGAACTGAACTCGGGATGAACTCGTCACTCCTCAAGCCATCCCACCATCTCAAGGGAGCCGGCTCGCCTGCCGGCACCTCTACCTCGCGCTCTCCACGTACGCGCTCGGCTAGGGTGGCCTCACCCTCATCCATCTTCTCCACCACCGGCGCCATGTCCACCTCCACCGGTACACTTTAGGCGGCGCCGGCGTATTATGTAGTTTTATCACGACTTTACCCAAAGGAGCGAAAATAAATGGCCAGTGTTCCCCAAATTCGTCGGTGATCCGTATATCGGGAGCGAGATACGGAAACCGTTTAATAGTTTCGTGCACGCCGGGCTTTCCGCACATAACAAATTGTTCTTTACTAATATCTCCGTCAAAGCCAGGACCTGTAAAACTCAAACCAGCGCGTTTTGTGACGCAGAAGGATATGGTTTGCCGGCTGCTGGGATCACCCCTCTCCTGGAGAATCTTTCGGATCATAATGTCAAAACCGCTAGACTCGGCGTTATTTACAGTGAAGAAATTGTTGCCGGGATCCAAATTTAAGCACAACCGATTTTCCGCATCCATTCGAAATATTTCAAAAAATGGCCCCACAGCGTTCGTTCTTTTCAATACTATATGGTCACAAGTGCAAAATTCACTCGTGTGTATAATCTTATTTGTTGATGATTCAAAACAACGTGGATGTCGCTCAAGTTGCTGACACAACTCAGAGCTGCAGTTTGGTGCGATATTATCCGCGAACTGTTTGCTTACTCCCCTTAAAGTATTTCGGACAGCTTTTTCTTTGATAATTCCATCTAACACGGCCGACACGGTCCCGATATCGCTTGACAATCTTGAATTATTGCTAACACCCTTGACCATCTTGAAGTGGCAAGTTTCACCGGTCGTCGCGTTTAAAACTGACATACCGTATGCTACCGCGCGTGGCGTGTTCTATCCCGTGTATCTATATGACGTTGGGTACCATATAAAGAGTAGTTGCGCAGGAGGGTTTTTTCGCGTGCGCAAGCTCGGTCGGCAGTTTATACGGAATATGTACATTACTTTTTCAATTAAAATAATAATACGACGAATCCAGAAGTGTCGAAATCGAGGATACCCGTCAGACAGGCATCAGGCACGCACTCATTTTAGTTTTACCGCATGCTACGCTTTACGTCGCTTGTCCGACAGGCGGAGCGGTACGCGCGATCGACGTCTTAAGCCAGTTCAGCTCCGGGTGCTCCAGAACGCGCTTCGTTTTAAGATAAGGCGGGACGATATATACATGCGAAGCAGATTCCGCGATAGTTGGATGATCGAAGCGGTCACCCGGCTCACCACGACGAAACGATGTGGGGCGAACGACGGGCGCGCCCGCGCTTTGGGCCTGTACTGGTCCGTGGAGCCGCGGTAAAATACACCGCTCTCACTCGCATCTTGACAACGGCGCCTTACAGCTATCTCACAGCTCTCGGTCACCGCCCTTCGCAGCATGGCGCGCAAAAAACACAGAGGCAGGGGAAACCAAGCCAAATTTTTTACGCTGGAGTCCATGATACACAGCCTCGCACATATTCCTGGCGCCCACAGACGGGCAGAGTTGCTGGAGATAGCAGAAACCGTCGCAATGCAACGTGTAACATCGCACACGCGGCGGCAAGCACACGAATATTACGAATACGGAATCTGCGACGCCTGGGTCCTGGCCCGCGTATGTGCTGCGGTGGGTTACGTGATCGAACGTGTGAGCGGGTCAGCCAAAAGCCCCTCGATGTTCTCCGGCGCCACGTCGACTTTTTTTTTCTCTACGCGAGCACTCACCGACGCAGAACGTTTGCGGGTGTGCGGAACGCGCGCGCGCTGCTTGGTGCCCATCGTGGACGGCGTCGTGCACGATCAGGTGGCGCAGCAAGCGGAGTTGGCGTCACTCGGGCGCACGCTCATATACAGGTTACGACCTAAGGTTACATCGTCGTAGAAAGGGGCGTACGTTTCGCAACGAATTTGTTGTTCCGATCGCACCACTGGGAACTTGAACAACGGCGCCGAAAAACTTGCCTCCTCCGTTTCTACGACTCGTCTGCAACTGCGACCGTCCACGCCGGGACTGCGCTTGTGGTCTGCCATGTCATTTGCATGCCTCGCGTCTCAATCCCTCAAATAAGGGGCGCGCTGTACGTCAAAACTCAGGTGGGTATACAGGTTATGCCAGGGTGGATTTACGACAACAAAAACGATACTTACCAACTTTAGCTATAAACGTGTCGCCTAAGCGTATAGATACACCAGACCCTGGTGAACTAGATGACAAGCGCGCGACAGTCCGTGATCGCCGTATTCAGTAACTACACACTTCACACTATTTTAGCTCCTCCCTGTTTGTTCAACGATGTCGGTCAATCACACAACATTATTTTCGCCGAAAGGTAAAGGTAAAGGTAAAGGTTCCAAAGCTAGTAGGGCCGGACCTTCCGCTACAAAGAAAAAGGACGAGATAAATGTCCGTGAAGTTGCACTTGCCCACGGTTTTGATCCTGATTTTCATATTCATGTTGCTGACTTAAAGCGTATACTCAAACGAGACGCAGAACGTGTAGCCAGTTACCTTACGTTTTTGCTTGAGGATATTGATCTTGCTGGTTCGGCAAGCTCCGAAATGTATATAACCGAACCCATCGCGATATATAACGCCAAAGCGGTGACAAGCGCAGTCACCTCAACAAACCCCGTAGATCAATACTATTTTGAGTTTACTTTTGAAACTTTGAGTGATGCGTTTAGGGAGGCAAAAATTACGTGGGATAATCTGCAAAGGTTTTATATGAAAGTGGTTAATTATCCGATGACCTTCTTCCGTGTAGGCACCTCAAAAAGCGGTTATACGCACGCAGCCCCGAATCCGGAGCTACCCGCTGCAAACATGCGCATCTCCCTTGATGTAAGACACAATTGCGCTGCCTCGCTAAGCACGATCACGGGCGCTGCCCGAGCGCTAAAGGTATACGTAAGCAACGAAGGATCAACTAGCCAAACCACCGGTGCTGACATAGTTGACGACGTCACAGTTTCGAGAGCTAATTGGGTTTTGTTACTTGCAACGCAAAAACCGTTAGCGATGAACCCCGGTGGTGTACGGGATCTACCACAGTGGATGACAGAGTGGACAACCACAGACATGTACGACGCCGTCGTACAATCCGCCCTAACTTACATCTGTCACGTTTACATATGCGGCCTTCACAAAGAAGTCCAAAAGCACGAATTGGCGTTTCTTGAGATGTATAACGTGACCGCAGGTAAAATTTGCCACGGGCTTTTTCCAGACACTCTGCACGCTTATTTAAAAAAACAATTACAACACGACCCATATGCGTACACGTACCACGACGAGTTAGTTCTCGCGTCGGAAGTAACAAACACATACTTCTGCAACGAGTTTTTAGTGTCAATTTTTGAACACGCTAATACAGACGATCCCGTTTTGAATATAAGCAAAAGTATTGTGGCATCTTTGAACAAAATCTTGGGGGTGCCAGGGTTACACCTTGGTCAAAGAGTGGTTTGGGCGTATCTGGGCGTTTTGTGCGTGCATCACGCCATATACGTCCTCAAAACATACGGGCCGAGGTCCAACTTGTACAAACCGGAGGACGGGTCTCCAACGTATACAAAACGACAAATGGCAAAATTCTTGCTGGAATTTGCATGCGCCAAAGATACGCACACCCGCCATGATCGCTTTAACATCTGTAAAATTTACGCGTGCACGAAGGTTACGCAGGATGAGTGTTCGATCTGTATGGAACCTATGGTCGTCGAGGGGATCGCCGTGTGTACCGACTTTGACAAGGTCATGTGTCGACAATGTAAGAACACCATGCACGCCATATGTGTACCGAAAGACGCTCTACTAGTTTGCCCTCTATGTCGTTATGCCGGTACCAATCATGATGGGAAATGGATGTTTCCGAGAAATATAACTGAAGTCAGGCGTGAGCAAACAGAGGAACGCGCAGGACGTAGACGATCGAGCTGATATCGGGATATGTCGGGTTTTGGCATTACGTAGCACTCGCTAATTCTAAATGCCTAGAAAAAACAGGTGCGAGCGGTGTGGCTAGCAACTTCGAACTTGCTTTTCATCCTAAAATTAAATTTGTGTCGGTTGGGCTGTGTAATCCATCCCGTGCTAACGCGTGCGTAACTAGGCAACGTGCAACATACAAATGCATATGTTTCTGCACGCCGGTATCATACGCCACGGGCCTCGTACACCAAATACACGATGTCGGCAAACATGTGCACGCTCAAAAGAAAAAGCGAACGACGCAATAATCGAACGGCACTAAGCAAAGCGGCGCGTGATTTACAATCGCAATCACAAAAAAGAGCTAGTAAGTAACGGGCAAGTGCACGTAATATAGCAAGGTTCTTGAATGCGGAAGCGGATTACAGATCGTTAATCGTCCTTAATTCTTGTTTTAAGTTGTAATAGTAATACTCAACTACGTAAAAAGTATCAACAATGTAAAAGTGTTCTACTGGCGCGTTTGACGAAGTAACTTTTATTCCAAATTTGACTTTAAAATTAATAAAGTAGGTCCGGTTAGCGAACGTCAATCGTTAATCCTTAAAAACCCTACGTTTATCGTGCACGGCGGTCTTGCATATCGGACATACACCTACGCGCGCGCTGCACGCGCTGCATGTGTGCATGTGAAAACAAGGCATCAGCACCGTATCCGGATCCGCGTTCAGACACACCACGCAGGTTGGTCGTTCGTACAGTTCACTGTCAGAGGCACGCACGGCTTGCGCCGTATCGCGCTGTTCGCTTGTTTTGCGAGTCCGTTTCGGCCGACCCTCGATGTAATCGACCAGATCGTCCAAATCTTCCGGCGCGTTGTTGTCTGGCGTTGTTGTCGAACTCTGATTCACGCGCGGCGATGGACGCACGTGGCGTGAACGCCCATTATGAAAAATTCTTTTGGGTGCGTTTTGGATCATGGTAGCTATGACGGCGTTGCGGGTCGCCGCGGCCAACTGCGCGGCGTCGTCGTCGTTGCGATCGCGTACGTGCACGTCCGCCCCGTGATCGATCAGCAGCTTGACGGCGGCGACTTGCTGTGCCACGATCGCGCAGTGCAGCGGTGTGCAGGACTCTCGGTTAAGCTGGTTCAGCAACTTACGACCCAGCGTGGGACGATCGACAATCAAAACTTCCAGAATCACCACGTTACCGGCGCGCGCGGCCACGTGCACCGGCGACTCGTTACAGACGTTCGTGCGAAAAGCCTTGCCCTGCTGATGCCTTGCGTACATCGCGCGGACGGTATTCGCGTCGCCCTCGCGCACGGCCAACGTCAGCGCCGACTCGGCGTCGAGGTTGCAGATGTCCACGTCCGCGCCTAGCTGTAGCAGTCGCGTCGCCCGCTCATGCTGTCGCTGCATAACCGCCAAATGCAAAGCGGTGTTACCGATCATGGTCCTCGCGTCGATATCGAGTTTGTCCGCGTACAACACGAGTTTCGGCAAGACAACCGCGTCGTCGCATGCGGACTGCACCGCCAGATGCAGCGGCGTGGCTCCGTGCGAATCGACGCAAGGCAGCAGCCGTGGCAGCGCGTGCATCACGGCCTCTGCCACGGCATAGCTGGCGGTGAGCGCGGCGTAATGATGGCACGTTCGCCGCAGATGATCGCACGCGTTGGTAAGGTTACACCCGGACGTCGCGCCCCGAAGCACCTCGTGCCACAGAGGGACGTTCTGTCCGCTGGCAGCGTAGTGCAAAATGTTGGCACCGGAGTGTGCGACGTCGGCGTGGTGCGTCGCGGGGTGTCGTTTACTGAGAACTTTGAAAAGCGCGCTGTTGCCAGTGGCGACGAGCGTCATTGCGAGATTCATGCCGCACGTGTCGCGTATGCCGACGTCGACGCCAGCGTCCATAAGGGCCAGCACCACGTTCGTGGTCTCGGCGCTGGTACCCGCGTTCCTCGCGGCTAGCATGATCGGTGTGAATCCGTCGGTGTCCACCGCGTTTTTTAATGTCGGATCCATGCGCATCAGCGCCTGCACGACAGCGACAGACATTCGAGCGGCGCGACAGGCGGTGTGTAGGGCGGTGGTGCGATCCGTCCTCAGCGGTACGCCCATGCCCCGCAGCGCCCTGATGCACTCGATTACGCGCGAGCTCTTTACGGGTGCGGCGTCCGTTGCGCTGGAGGCTACCGTGCGTGGCGGCGCCGTAGCTGCGATGCGCGCGCACAAGTCGATCGCGGTGCAATCCCGACCGCACAAGGATGAGGGGTCGGCACCAAACCGTTTCAGCGTGCGTACGGTTTGGACGTTCGCGTGCTCCGCCGCCACGTGCAACGCGGTCATACCAAAATTGTTGCGCAGCTCGACGCAGTCGCGTATTTTGCTTGCGTGCAGGTCGCGCAGACAAACCAGTACGCATATATCAGTTTTGCAGCGCGCTGCGTAATGCAGTACCGAGTTGCCCACCCTGTCCACGTTCACGACGGTCGCGTCGTACCGGTCGATTACGAGTTGCGCGACGCGCGCGTTGCCCTGATAGCACGCCAGGTGTAACGCGGTCTGGCCCTCGTAGTTACGTTCATCGATTTTTGCGCCGTACTGCAATAACGTCTTCGCGATCTCCGGTTTGTCTCGCATCATCGCCACGTGCAACGGAAAATTGCCGTGTTGGTCTTGACATCTGATCGCAGGTCGGTGGCTACGCGCCAACAATCGCACGAGCGCGCGATCCCCGTAGGTCGCGGCGGTGTGAAGCGCGGTGCAGCGCTGTTTGCAAAGCGCGGACGGGGACACGCCCGTGCGAAGCAACGCCGCGCACACGAATCGTAGATTGCTGGCCGCGGCCATGTGCAACAGGGTGCGTCCATCGTCTCGACTGTAACGCGCGGCAACGGGAATGGTGCGACACACGTTTACGTGACACGCGTCGACCGACTCCGTGCGATTTATGGAAGTTAGCGCCTGAATTATGGCGTCGTCGGAAAACATGCTTGTTCGTGTGAACAGCGGTGGTGCTGGGCGCCCATTATCGGCGAATGTTTTTTTGTCTTTTATATTTGAAAAGCTATGGATGCGGCCAACGGGGGGACGCTCGTCGTATCGCGTCGATCCACGCATAACGGACGGCTTAATTATTTACGAATCACGACAGGGCCACGTCATACGCTTTGTGCAAAACTTAAATATGTAAAGCGTACCCGATAATACGGCGCGGTAAGGTTTTTATATAGCACGATGTCTTTTCACACAGGGCATCGGCGATCGCAAAGTGACGACCACACGCCTTTCCGCGTCAAGGCCTCTTTTCCGTATGGAACAACCCGGGTATGACGTTATTTGCGCGCAGAGCATCTGGATCCACCTGTATCAGGTGTTGCTCGAGGTAAATCAGACCACGCTGCAAACGCAGCATCTGGTCCACGCGCGCGGACTCCGCGGGGGTGAATGCACGCGCCACGCCGCCGGGGGCTGACGGTCGCGCATTGTCTTCAGGTTTCTGCGCGTCCTTGGACATATGCCTAATGAAAATGCCGTAACAGTATATCCACGCTGCGCGCAGACGACCCAAGGCACCCCCCCCCTCCACCGTCAGTCACCTTGCAGCGCACGATAGCGTCGGAACGACGCACGGAATGGTAAGCGACTTACTTTTGCATCGGCATCGCGTGCGAAATAGCGGTGCAAAACCGTCTTGAGCGCGCAAGTTTTTCGCGGTCGCGCTCGGGAACCTTGTTGTAACGTTTCATGAAGTCCTGTTCGGGCATTATTTCTGCGGTCAATCGGTTGCCATCGATTTTTGCGCGTTTGCCGTGACTTGTTTTTCGTGCGGTGAATTTGTCGGTAGATTCGGGCGCGTCCCAGCATAACACGTCGCCGACCTCTATGACACATTCACCGGTGTTGATGATAGTGTCCGAACCGGCCACGCGGATGGCCACCTGACTGCTTCTACGCGACTTGGCGTCCGAATAAGGCATGGTGGTCAGACTGAGTCCCACGAACACGGGCACGTCCGCGGAATACAACAGTTTTTGGTCAAACTTTTTTTTGTCGGAGAAGGAGGAGTAAACGTTCAATCGCGGTTTCCCGCACGTTTTATCGACCACGCGTTTTGTTCGATTGTTGGACGGATTCCTAAAAACCAGATCGTGCATCATGACGCTGAACTTCTCGTCCTGGCTCGCTGCTCCACCGGTGTAGATGTCGCCGTTGGACGCGTCGCGTCTGCTCAGATCTTGCAGATCCAAGTAGCCGTTGACCACAACGGCCGCCTGCGGTGTCACGGGGTTGTACATGGTTACGCCCTAGCGTGGCACCGTGCTATTTATACCTTGGAATATCAAACCTGGATCGGCAGCACGGATCGCAGATGCGCGCTCAGATCCACGCCCCGACGCGGCATGCCGTGCAGGTCGTGCAACACCGTGCGACACCACTCGTGCATGGCGCACCAGGCGTCGGGCATGCGCACACAGGCGTCGCTGCGCGCGTCGCAAAGGTACCACGCCCCTTGCAGCTGAAGCAACAGCGGCGCGTGTCGCGGCGAGCTGGTTCTGAAGCGTCGCAGGCGCTCGAGGCCGTGCTCGGGCTCCAGATCGCCGTCCACGAAGTACGACGAAAGCCATTCCGCTCTGGCCGCCTGGTCGCAGTCGTACGCCAAAACCAGAAGCCCCAGCTCCCACGCGAGCGCGCCGCCCGCGTCGCTGTGAGCGCCCTCCACCAGTGATCGCGAGCGTCCTCGGATCGCGTTGGCCAACTCGGGCGCTACCCTAGCGACGACGTTGCTCGCAGGGTTGCGTTTGAAGGCCAGCGCGGACCGCCTCAGCGCGTCCTCGGTCAGATCGCGCCCCCACATCGCCGGAGCGGCGCGGGAAGCGATCAGGTACTCCATCGCGATCTGATACAGATCGTCGGGCACTGGCGCGGTCAAACGTTCGCGCGCCGCTCGTCGTAACCCGTGCCCGCACGCGCCTTCGTGCGCGCACCCGATGCGTGGGTTGCGCCTTCGGCGCTCCAACAGCACGTGCAACTCGTTGCGTTTTTGCAGGTCGCGGCAGCGGTCAAGCGCGGCCGTCACCAACCGTTTTTCTATGTTGGTGCTTTGCGTGATCGCGATGCTAAGCATCAACAGCTCGCGCGCGCATTCCACCGAATCCGGACGTGTCGCCATGGTCGTAAACCAATCCTGCATGACGCGCTGGAGCGTGTCGTTTTTTACGCAATTTAAAACATGCCGGCTGCCATCGCGGTGTCTGTTTGTTTCGGCATTTACGATGGACTCGAGCAGGAACGCGATTTTGTGCTCCGTCGCGACGCTGTCCGGCATCACGGCGCTGAACGCGTCGCATTTTAGGCTAGCCACGCGCAAAACGCATGCCAGATAGGTGAGCGCGTCGAGCCCGCACGTGTCCCCTCTGGGGTCGAATAAACGCGCGAGGCCCTTTAATTTGTCATCGGGTATTGCTCGCGACGCGCACGATTGCATATCGCAAAGAGCCGTGTCGCAGCGAAGCAGCTCCTGCGCCAGAACCGTTTTGTCTACCGACGAAGGCAGCTCGACTTGTAATTCGGCTAGTGCGCGCATGCCGCACGCGTCGCCGGCAACGCTATGCAAACCAATACCGCTCGTAACGGCCCCGCGAACGGCGGCAGCGAACTGCATGGAGCGTGAGTTGCGAGGTATAAATACTGGGCGCCACTCTCACCGGAGCGGTTTTTAATCACACGCACACGCGCGCGTTTGTGTGTGTATACAACTATGTTCATATATATATACACACACGTGCAAGCATAAAAATTACGCGTACGCGCAATCCAGATTGACCGCACGTGTCGCACGACGCGTTCGAGGCGACTCGCGCGATCAGCGCAACCGTACTTGGAATGTCGGCAAAATGGGCGATGTGCGCGCTGCTCGTTCAGCAAAGCGTGTTGATCGTGGCCACAAGAATGAACGCGGGCAGCACGAATATGCGTGTGGAGTTGCCGATACTCTACGACGAAACCAGGTTTGGCGCCGTGCAAAATGCGGTGGGCGGGGCCATCAGTGGTGCGCTGCGAGTCAAGGCACGCGACGTGGAAGTCGTGGCAGCGCGTACTCCCAGCGACTCGCTCGTGGGAAAAACTCACGTCGACGTGTTTGTCACGGCAAGTACCAAACCGAAATGGGTAAAACGACTGATGCGCGACCCTTCGGTCGTGGATGCGGCCTTAGAAAACCTGGAGGTTATGCGCTCCGACGGCGTCGTGGTCATCGAGGATTTGCCGGCCGATGTGGCAGCGATCAAACCGGACGACCGGCGTGAACTGGTCGAAAACGGCGGTGATCGTCGCGTGATGACGGAAACGGTCAGCATGGGTTCCACCGATTGGGGGGTCATCACCGAAGCGCAGTGTCAAGCGTTTGCGATTAGCCAGAACCTTACGTATCAGATAATCGAGGACGTCACCGTAAGCAACGGGTGCCTCGGTGGACAGGACACCTCATCTACGTTGGGGGTCGCGTTCAACACCGCCGACCACGGTGAAGGTCTTGCGTGCGACGCGTCGCAGTACGGCGGCTGCGTCTGCTACAAATTTAACGATAATACCCTTTCGTTTCCAGTCGATTTTGCGAACACGCTAAACGCCGACGAGCATTGCGCTCAATTGGGTGATATGGTTTCCGATCCTATAACGCTCTCCGTGTCCGGGTGCGACTACGTCACAGTAACATACGGCACCTGCGCGGACGCAGACGGTTACGAACCGTTCGTAATCGCCGGGCTGTGCAATGAACTTGGCGTGGACGTCGATAGTACGTATCAGGGTATATACGATCCCCTAGCTCAGACCGGTTGCGGGTATGCGCTATACAATGATATCACGCAATTTAACACGCACGCGGACCCCAGTGGTATTTGCACAAATCAGAGAAGGTGCCACTGCGTGTCGGACACGTGCGCTTTCAACGTTGTCACGGCATCACCTACGGGATCACCTACCCCACCACCTACGCCGCCAACGATATCAAACGGGTGCGAGGTGCATATGACCATATCGGGCACTTGCTCCAGCAACTCGTTACAAACCGTGACCGATACGTCGATGTGTAGCGAAATGACCGCACTGGCCGGCGGGAGTTATGTGGATATCGCCCCGTCGGGTTTTGATGGTACGTTGTACGCACCAGGGTGCATAGTGGCCATGATCCCCCCTCCAACCACTTACGTTAACGCGCTCGGCGAAGGAGAATGTCAAGGAGGATTGGGAATGTGCGTATGCACCGATTTGGCCTGCCTCGTAGGATCTGCGACCGTCGATGCGCCTATAGCTGCATCCACAAACGCGCCGACCAGCGCCGACACGGGATCCGGTGGTGATGAAGACGCGTGCACGACGCACACCGTCACCACCGACGACTGCGCCAAGTTCGGGTACACCACGGTCGTGGACAGCACCACCTGCGGCGCGTTGGCCGCGGACGCGGGGTACGCGTACTGGACGGCGCCGCCGACCGGCGTGCCGCCCACGATGCTGCCCGCTGGCTGCGTGTACGACGCAACGGAGCCTGATGCCGTAGCCACGTATCTGGCGACGGGCACGGCCACGTGCAGCGCCACGAGGAGCTGCCTCTGCCAATCGTGCCCGGTCGGTAGCACCGACGATACCAGCACAGACACCGGCACGGACACCGGCACAGACACCGGCTCTGGTACGGACACGGGATCCGCCGACGACGAGATTGTTTGCACGACGCACACCGTCACCACCGACGACTGCGCCAAGTTCGGGTACACCACGGTCGTGGACGGCACCACCTGCGGCGCGATGGCCGCGGACGCGGGGTACCCGTACTGGACCGCGCCGCCCGACGTGCCCGGCACGATGCTGCCCGCTGGCTGCGTGTACGACGCGACGGAGCCTGATGCCGTAGCCACGTACCTGGCGACGGGCACGGCCACGTGCAGCGCCAGCAGGAGCTGCCTCTGCCAATCGTGCCCGGTCGGTAGCACCGACACGAGCACCGACGATACCGGTACGGACACCAGCACCGACACCGGCACTGGCACGGACACGGGATCTGGTGGTGGCGACACCGCCGACGACGAGGACGTGTGCACGACGCACACCGTCACCACCGACGACTGCGCCAAGTTCGGGTACACCACGGTGGCGGACGGCACCACCTGCGGCGCGTTGGCCGCGGACGCGGGGTACGCGTACTGGACGGCGCCGCCGACCGGTGTGCCGCCCACGATGCTGCCCGCTGGCTGCGTGTACGACGCGACGGGGACAACCGGAGCCGCGTACCTGGCGACGGGCACGGCCACGTGCAGCGCCAGCAGGAGCTGCCTCTGCCAATCCTGCTCGGCCGGTAGCACCGACACGAGCACCGACGATACCAGCACGGACACCAGCACGGACACCAGCACCGACACCGGCACTGGTACGGACACGGGTTCCGTCGACGACGAGGACGTGTGCACGACGCACACCGTCACCACCGACGACTGCGCCAAGTTCGGGTACACCACGGTGGCGGACGGCACCACCTGCGGCGCGTTGGCCGCGGACGCGGGGTACGCGTACTGGACGGCGCCGCCGACCGGCGTGCCGCCCACGATGCTGCCCGCTGGCTGCGTGTACGACGCGACTGGGGACAACCGGAGCCGCGTACCTGGCGACGGGCACGGCCACGTGCAGCGCCAGCAGGAGCTGCCTCTGCCAATCCTGCTCGGCCGGTAGCACCGACACGAGCACCGACGATACCAGCACGGACACCAGCACGGACACCAGCACCGACACCGGCACTGGTACGGACACGGGTTCCGTCGACGACGAGGACGTGTGCACGACGCACACCGTCACCACCGACGACTGCGCCAAGTTCGGGTACACCACGGTGGCGGACGGCACCACCTGCGGCGCGTTGGCCGCGGACGCGGGGTACGCGTACTGGACGGCGCCGCCGACCGGCGTGCCGCCCACGATGCTGCCCGCTGGCTGCGTGTACGACGCGACTGGGACAACCGGAGCCGCGTACCTGGCGACGGGCACGGCCACGTGCAGCGCCAGCAGGAGCTGCCTCTGCCAATCCTGCTCGGCCGGTAGCACCGACACCGGCACTAGCGACGATGCGTTACCCACCATATGTGATTTGACGCAGCCCTACGCAGAACCGTGCAAATTATCGTCGGTCTACGCTTACGAGGCAACTACGGGTATGCTAACGTTCGACGACGACGGCGCCGTGTACGCCTATATCGTATCCGGCACGGGCGCTATGTACGACGACAACGCAGCGCCATCCGTCATCGAGCAAATAATCGGCATCGATAGCACACAACGAACGCGAGTCATAATCAAAAACGGCACAAATCATACGTTTACCACCGGATTGTCCTACGTCTACCGCATTCTCACCGTCTTGGACGACGACACGTACCCTTTCGAAGGTGCGCCGATTCACAAGCGCGTGCGTCCCCCGTTTGCGGTTGCGTTGTTACCCGTTGTCGTAGCGCGGATGCGTATCGTCTGAATGCGCGTGTCCGCGGGCGATGGACGGATCCTCAAACACCACCTCGCGTAGCACGCAGCGGTCACGCTTATTTAACGCCTCGGAGACGCCGAACGTCCAAACGGTGGTCAGCGCGTTTTTCAACGCGTCGCGATAACGACGTCGACATCCGTCGTTTAATTCCCACCCGACCGACACCATCGAGCTGCTGCGCGTGTAAAGCTGCAACCCGAAGGCAAAAAGAATGTCCTCATGCACTTTTTTTAGAAGCTGCACCATGTCGGTACGACCCGTCGCCATCGGTGGCACCGCAAGCTCCGTGTCCAGAGGTAGCGGTAAAAGGGCTGGAGCACGCTGAACCATGCGCAGCGGGTCCTGCGTCAGCTGGCAGCACGGGTGTAGCGTGTTGGTGAAGGTGCTGTCCCCGCCGTTCGACTGTGCGATGCTGGAATTTTCAACATTTTGCTGATGATGAAGATTAGCCGCGATTTGATTTCGCGCTTGCATGTTGTCCATTGCTGAAATCGCGCGTCTGTCACTGTTCAAGGTGATCAAATTGCGCTCGTCGAAGGCGTTGTCCGTACGGCTGCGTGTGAAAATCACTGGCTGCGCGCGTGTGCGATCCGATATCATGCTGCTGTGCACGACGCTCTGCTCGAAACATACGGTCGCGTAGACACCGGCCACGTCGCTGCGCAGGCGCCCCGTGTTTGTGCACGGACGATCCTTTATCGTACTGAACGTAACGGTCGTAGAGTTTTGTGTGCTGGCTTGTGTTTGTGTAAACGGCGTGCGCAACGAGTCGTGCGTGTTTTTTTGTACTGTGATCGCATCGCGCGATCCCTCGCCACCAACACGCAACGCGTACTGCTCGTCGGCTTTAAGCGCGTACACACGCATCAACGGTGGGCGCGTGCTGACGTCGTCAACACGATCCCGAAAATCGGCGGAGTCACGCAAAACTCGCGGCACCACCGTGTAAACGCAAAACCCCATCACGATTAGGTTTTCGATGAAGTGCGTGCAGAACACTCCTATGTCCTGCGTGAGATCTTGCATCGCGTCAGCGTCGAGTAACGAGTCCAGAGGAGGGTCTGTCAAAAATGTCGGTGTGGACGGTAGAACGGCTGCCAGGATGTTGTTTCTGCACGTGCGCAAGATGGCATGATTGAAGTACAACTTTTCGTACGCCAGGATTTCTTCATTGCAGATCGGCCTGAGCGAGTCTGCGCGATCGCGGCGGTGGGTTACGCGCCGAGCGTGGTCGGCGCGCTTGCTTCCACGCCGATTGCTTTTGTTTGGCGGTCCTAAGGCCATTATAACACTAGCGCGCACGACCTTGTGTGGCGGTCCGTGGTTATATATATATACGCTCGTTCCGAAACGCGTCGAGGCGACGAACGGAAGAGGTCACGCACGGGCAGTGCGCGGCAAAACCACCTTAGACGTAGCTATTCGCTAACATTGCGTCCGGCCCAGAGTAGGGCCGGGGAAATTAATTTACTCATACGCCCAACGGGCGTGGTTTTTTTTTCATTTCCGCTAACATTGTACTCGAGTACGCACAAATCAAAACGCATAACGATATGGTGCTTAAATACGTAACACTGTATCGACTACGACCATAATACGCACACAACAGTGCACCTACGCCGACGCTGTGGGCGTAACTAGCTTGTGTTTACGTTTGATGCTGTAGGTTCTAATCCACAAACCTGGCGGCGGCAGCTCGTCACCGCTGCGTCCACACGTCGAAATTGACGCATTAGGTACATGGATTTTGCGCGTGGCCACAATTGTTTCGATTCAGGGTCAGGCTAAGGTTTGCTTAATTGTCATCGGTAAAGTCGAGGCCGCGTGCACGACGCGTCGATGTACCGGACCGGTCCGGCGCGCCCTACCGTCTGCGATTAAGCGTTGTCCGACCTGATGGTTGCTGTTGCTGCGAGCTACCATTTAATCCTGTCGTTTCAACATTATTTTTTGCCTCTTGGGTTTCGTATACCTCTTTTACAACGTTGATTCCGGGTTGCATAAACACGTACAAGACGGTGCACAGCGTGATGATAACGGTTGCCGCCATGATGGCGTATTTTTTGCCAGCGCCAAACACGTCCAGCGTGTCCAGACAAGTTTTCCAATTCTGGAAACGCCGCTCCTCGTCCGCGAACATGTGGTCGTCGTTTTTGTGTAGATTCCGGTTTGATGATGTGGTTATTTCGTAATCGACCATAATCTCGCGTAGGGTGTCGAAAGGGAAGCTCCAAACGCCGAAACACACGACATATGTCAAGATCGCGGTAATAATCATCAAGATCATCTGCGTGACGCGCAACATGATGACGGTTACCGTCCCGCCCGGCAACTTGTCGTTGCCGCATGCCGCGGTGATCGCCATTAACGCCATACATACCAGACTGCAGACCATCGCGGCGGTCAACATTCCCACGCCAGCTTCGGTTTGGCGCTGAAACGCGTGGCGCGCGCCGTCGCAACCTTCGTTGAATTCGTTTTTGAATTCGTATTGGAAAACCAGGGCGGTGCCGACAGCACCCAGGTAACCGAACATCATAACAAAAAATGTAATTCCCAGCGCGATATGCATTCTGGTTATGCTGTTTGCGCTGGTGATTATACGTTCTCTTATGAAATTCAAGGATTCTAATTCATGAGACAACAACGCGGCAACTTTGTGCGTTGTGCTGCCAAAATATAGCAACATCTGCATCACGACCGTAAAGCAGCACGCCGCCAGCGCGATCGCCGACGTGGCTTGGTAGCCGCCGCTTATATGTTTGTGCACCTTGTCGAAGCACTTGACCCAGTGATCGTTGATGCCCTCGGTGTAATCGTATATGTCGTCCGCGAGCTGGTCCAGGGATGCTTTTGGATACATGTACGACGACGCAAACGCGACAGCGGGCCAAACAATCATACACGTGACAAGAAGGGCGTAAAGCAGGTGAAGCAACGAAAATTTGTTCTGCTCTTTCGTGGCCAACTTAAGAAATGATGACCGTGCATCGCCCTCATCAATAGCTGCCGCCTGCTCAAAGTCGCCATTCGAAGGATATAGGAATATGTATTTCAAAAACTCGTCACCCTGTTTGTGGCGCACGATTGCGACAATGAGGAATGTGCATTGCACAAACCCGGCGATGCAGGCGACGGTCAAAAGACCGACTCCTTGACTGTGCAGCGCGTCGATGTCCTGGTGCTGTCGGTCTTTGCAATCGACTTCATGCACGAACATGCTGCCCATGGCGATGTCGTAAAGGGTGCATGCCAGCGCCACAACAATCGTTAGGAGGGCGAAAAAGAAGGTGAAGTTATTTTTGATTAAGGCCAATGCTTCTGCAGTAACATTGTTCGACTGCGCCATATTACCGTCGGAGCTAAAGGCTTGGGCCGTGACGGCGTGACAGGTATTTATACGTTTGCGATCGGTGAGTTTGTCTTTGTTGGTTTTTTTTTATTACCCGCCGACGCGAATGGCTGCGGATTTCGCGCGTGTGGATACGACGCAGGATGAGCCCCCTCGAAAGCGCGACGCGCAGGTACGTCGCCGAGGACGCGACCGTTTGGAACACGCTGATCAATCATCGCACCCGCGAGATTGCGCCGATGGTCAAGAGCGTTAACATCGACGGCGACACGGACATAGGCGCCAGCGACGAAATGACCCGCAAACGCAAACGCGCGAACGCGGCAGAGGGCGACGCGACGGCGTCCAATACAAAAATCAGCATGACGCCGCCGCTGATCGAGATGCTGCATATAGTGCAGCAGGCCAATCTGAATCGAACCGGTACGCGCTCCGCGCCGCAGTCCGGGCGAGCGAACGCGCCCACGGTGGACGAGGTCATACATCGCCAGACGTACGCGTTCGAGTGCCTACTTTTGACGCAGGTGACCACGGTGCGCCTACCGGACGGTTCGCGGGTGTCCAGCAGGCCGTGCTATTTCGGGCGCGGATGCCAGGGCATGGCGCCCGGTATTCGCGGCCACTCGGAGCACGGCGGGCACGTGCTCCGAGAGTACCTAACACCGCGGGAGTACGACATCTTCGAACGCACGGGGGTGTCGCCGACGGAACGCAGACCCTGTCTGCTGTGCATGCGTTCGCAGATTCAGTACGCGCACATGTGCTTGGTGCACAACATGCAAGAGACGCCCAACAGCGCCATCCTGCTCAACTCGTACATAAATTTGCGCGACGAGGCGGACGGGTACGACGGGCGCTACATGATACCGCGCGAAGATACGCCGAACTTTCAGGGCCTGGCCGGATCCGTGTGCGTGAGCGAGAAACACCTGCTTCGATGGTACAAAAACACCGCCGGCGTGCACGTAATCGACCAGAGCGCCATCAAGTACGACGGACCGGACGGCGCGTGGGTGGCCGCCGCGACGGACCAACCTTTTTAACAAAGGATGACATCCTTACGCGCGAATTCGTAAACGAAGCACGCGCGGTGTCGTCCGCACAGCGCGCGGTCGCGCTATCCCCGGACGAGTCCGGCGCGCCCGCGTGGATAACCCACTGCCATTTCATAGCGGACAACCCAGCCGAATCCTCGGTGTTCGAGACCATGACCCGGTACACGGCGGCCGTGCTCGACGGATGCCTGTTCGAGAGCGTGGCCAAGCGCACCACGAAAATGCTCATGCCGACGTTGTTCTCCATGTGCATGCCGCGTGCGGCCCACATAAGATCCACCTCCCACGTGGTGTGTCGGCACCTGCTGACCGTGCCGCCCGAGCAGGCCGATCGCCAGAGGTGCGTGCGATTTTTGCAGGACGTGCTGCTCTGCGGTATGCGCGGCGGCTACAGCGAGGCGCGCGTAAAGGCCGCGACAGGCCATCCGTTGCTGTCGCCGAGCGACGCCGCCCAACGCGCCAACCAACGCGCCGGCCTGGCATGCGCCGTCGAAAAATGCCTCGAAAAAGGTACCGACGATCTCACGCTCGTGTACTGTTTGCGCGAGTACATCGTGCACGTCGTCCGCGACAACCCCGGCCTGAACACGTTTATGCACGCGCACGTCAACGGATGGTCGATCTTTCAGTGCGCCACCATGCGCACAATGGACGTGGCGCGCAAGCGTGCGCACGGAGCGATCGCGAACGACACCGGCGACGACGCTAAGGGCGCGTTCAAAGCGATGTGCAGAGCGGCGACCAAGGAGTTGCGCAGCATGAATCGGTACTCGGTCAGGCTACCCAACGTCTGCGACGTCGACGTCAGCAACTTGTTCACCCCACGCGCGTTGCGCATAACCCTGTGCAGCGACAAACGCGCGCGAACTTACATGTGCGACGCTTCTCTCTACACGGACCACCCCGCAGCGGCGCGGGCCATGTCGCGTATGCACGCCACCACGAGGCCCTTTCTCATACGTCTGCCGCGCGCGTACCACGATATATACGACGACAGCGTCGCCAGGGCGTCCAGGTTCATATGCCAGCACGCGTACGATGCGTGCGCCGAGATGATCAGCCTCGTCTACTACTGCGAAGTGTGCCGCGACGTAAAAAACCTTACGGGTAAACATTACGGCATGGACAAGGCGGTCACCAGCCAGGGCGACGCAGCGCGACACTGCGCGAGCAAGCGGCACGTCGCGTGCAAACATCTTCAACTCACGCACGCGCGGCTGCACGATCGCGGTCATTCGCGATCGTACGCGCTCGTGTACGGCCAGTCCGTTTATATGCTCACCGCGTGTTGCGCCAAACTGGTGCGCGATGATTGGACCAAGATCGCCGCGCTCCACGCCGATTCGGATCCTTCGCAAATGACGCGCTGTTGCACGTGCGAAGCGTCGAACGGGCTTGATGGCCACGCGCGCGGGTCGCCAAAGAAGCAAGCTTCAAAGGCGCCCGTGGCGCCCGACGCTGTCAGCTGCGCGCACTGTGGTTGCGTGCAAAAAGTACGAACGAACCGCTTCTACGGCATGTACCTCGCCGCCCCCGGCAGCACGGAACCGAGGCTGCTTCATTTTTGCTCGCAGCATCGTCGCGGTTGGATGCGCGCCGCCAACGCCTCCATAAGTAACGCTGTGTGCATGACAACGGAGGATTTGCTCTCGTACATAAACATGACATCGACGCGCAACACCCGCACCGCGCCGATGGAAGCGCGCAAACGGCTACGCTCGTCCGTGTGAAACGCTCGCCGGTTAACGGTTGATAGTGAAACGTATTTTCTATAATATATATATATATATGCACACGCGTCATAATTTTATATGCAAGGATTGCGGTATACATGCAAAGAGACAAGCAGCTTTGCGCAGAGCTTCACGCGCAAGGACACGTATCTTTAGCAGAGCTCGTCGCGCGTCGACTGGGCATTTCCGACGGTCAAATCGACAACGCGCGACAAACGGTAGCATCGGTTAATAACCCGCCCGACCCATCGGTCACGCCGACGAGCGACGCGGTTTCGAGCGGCGTTATCTTGCAGCCGCCTGCGCCAACACCGCCGGCAGCAGCGGAACCGGTCGAACTTTGCGAGGTCGGCGAAGTGATACCAGCAGTGGACACACAAAGCGACACCGCGCGCCGCACGCAACAGGCGTGCGGAAAAATCGGCGCACCTTTGTGGGCGCGGCATTTTGACGACGCCGTCGTGTCGTACCTTTTTCCGACGGGTTTCTAGCAAATAATCACTCGCCGAAACAGCTACCGACGTATGGTAACTAGCAGCCAACGGTTTAATCCACAACGTTTAGGGTCAGCATGCACTTGCCGATACCGAAACTCGACGCCCCACTCGCGGAGATTTTGGTGTACGTCGATCGGCTGATCGAAGTGCACGCCGCGACCGCATCGCCCGATTTCTTCACTTTCTTCGAATTGAGCCGCGTGCACACCTTAGACGAGCGCGTCAGAAAGCGCCGGTATCTATCGCGTTTGTTGCACCCGGACAGGCACGCGCGTAAATATACCGGCCCCGATATCGTCGAACGTTTGACAAGTGGCATGCAGCTCGTCAACGCTATTTTTGACAGATTGCCGAAGCCGTCCGTTGCGAAGGGGATCGGTCGTGGAACAAAACGTCGAGCGGAGCACGCAGCTTTTTGGGAGGACAGTCTGTTTGACTCCCACGACGAGGACGACGAATGCGACGATCCGTTGTATTTTATGCCAAGCGATTTTGATACGTTGAGTTCGACCGACGACGACGACGACGACAACGAAGAGGACGACGCCGAGCTGCATGGATCGCTGTTTGCAAAACGCGGACAAAGACGGTCCCAACGCGTGCGACAACAGTCCGAAAGAAACAGGGTCAGGACACGGTCTCACGCGCGGGTGCACGTATAGTTATAAAAAAATAGGATAACGGTGGTTGTGGGTGGTATGCCGCAAAAACATAAAACAGCGAGCGCAACGTTAATTTAGGCTAGAGGTGCATGTAGGCGGCGGTCAAAGTAATACCTACAAGACACAACTTCCTAGTAACACAGTATAAATGCATCAACGATGCCAACGCGTACAACATTGCAACGTCCGTTCGCCATGTGCGTTGAAGTTATTTATTAAAATAGACAGTAATATAAGACACTCAGACGCTTTGAATCTGTGTAGATCAATCGTGTCAAGCTTGTACGTTTAGGCATCTGACCGGTACACATTTTACTATTTCCAACAATGTCCGTATTGGATCCACCTGCACCTACGCCGGTGCTTATTATTGATACGGTGATCATAGATTATGAAGTAACTAGTAAAAATGATCCGGACCAATTGATTTTTGATGCGCTTTACGCTATAAAAGATCAGAGTTTTCTATATGAAAAAGAACAAGAACACACCTTTTACAAGGCAGATCGTGAATATTTGCTGCAAGAACTATGTACACGATTATTAAAGATGTTGAAGGAGCATTCGACACAAAACAATAATTGTACAGCTTATAATGCACTTACAAGTTTTTTGCAAAACCCATCTTTAACCGTGCGGGAAGCTGTTTATAAAAAGTATAGAAATAAAATAGATGAAGAAACAGTGGAGATGACCGAGCAACAGGCCATGGATTATATCAATAATCGCTCGATACTATTTTATTTACGCGCAAGCGAGGCCGGTTTTGTACCAGACGAAAACGAAAAGTACTCGGACTCCGTCCCAGCTCTTTTGAAAAGGTTCCAAAAGCATTTTGAACTTCCAATACTACCTGACGAGTACGACAAGCATGTCCTTGAACATAAACAGATGGATATTGTACCTGATAGATATGAAGAGTATATTGTTAAACAGCAACAAATGGCCGACTTAATACGTGATATATACAACATGCTAAAAACATATAAGATTTTTAATAACTACTCAGAATTTGTCCAAGCCATAGAGGAGTACGTTAAAAAACCACGGCGTGCTCTTGAATTTTTTGACGATAGCGTGCAAGATAGTTTGGCCAATCCAATAATACAGTTCTTTGCGTCTGTATACTATGTGACAGAAAAGCGAACCACACGTTCGGGAGATGCTACGGAACAACGTGGCGGGACGGGCCGCGAACTCACCTCGCAAGCCATCGCCGACTACGCAGGTGGTAATGCGCACGAGCACACCGATATGGCAGATACGGATGGTGAAGATTGCGACAGCGACGAGTCACCCGATGACGACGAGGAGGAGGTGTCGAACGTAAAGCATTTACGCTACGACATATCGGGTGTCGATACCTGCGCCATCAGTAGAAACGTATTACTCGTATCCGATGACGTCTCTGAGGTCGCTGCGGTGTTTGGTCAACGCGAAGCATGGAAAACAAAGCTGGATAGTAGTTACACGTGTCACGAATATTGGAAAGACAAGTTTGATTACATTAAGAAAATACAACTGGCTAAAAATGAGATATTTGAATTATACAATACAAGCGGATTTGCTCAGCTTGACATACGTCTTACTGATGCGCGTAAAGCGTATGCTTATTATTTGGCTGCTCGCGAAGAAATGCGTCAAGATCCCTCCAATCTTCAAGTATCCGGGAGCGTAGATACTAGCGCCGTCGCACAAAAAGAATTTTACGATGAATACAAGAATGATAACACGATGCCAAATTCCACTAATCTCGTAAATTTTCTTCATTACCAGAGCCAGGTGTACGATGTAATGTACCGATTTATAGATATTGAAGAAAAGGATTCTTATAGAGGTAATTCAAAACCGCACGAAATGTATCATTGCGATGTAAATCAAGCGCTGGCGTTCACACTGCCACCAGATATCTGCGAGGAACTTGCGGCTAAATCTCCACAGCAAATTCAGGGTAACCAATTACGTACTATCGTGGAAGCACACAAAGAAAATTTTACGCTTACCGCGCTAATCGCCGATGAAACCATCGCGCACCCAGGAGCGATTATGACCGTAATAAAATGGCACGCCCATAACATGGATCCACCCAAGAGCTTATCGTATTACACCCAGTATAAACCCGCGTTCGTTAACGTAATCGAACTAATGCATAAAGATTCGCAGGCAGAATTGCGCATATCTGTTAGGGATTATCTTTCTCTATTGCCATGGATCGAAACCGAGGAGGAATGGAAATGCCTCCTCGACACGGATTGGGACGATACCCCGGGCGCAGAATTTGCGCGTTCCACGTCTAAACTCACCAAAGATACGCTTGGAACGTATCCCAAATTGCAGGTCAAAATGTTATTAGTAATGCTCAAACGTATTTTCGGTAACAACAAAACTTTTGCGCTATTCGACATCGGCCACGGGGAAGGCGAATTTTTGTCTAACGTATTGGAATACGCTGGGACGTTGGGAACTAACATAACAGAGTTGCACGGCGTCGAGCTTAACAACGCCTACCGCGAAACGTGCAAGAAACATTTTCATACGTATGAGCTGCAGAAAGTTTCAAAACCCGAACAAGACTTATTTTACGATAAAAGCCTGAATCCAAGGGTCGTAAAACTGGACTACGCAAAAGTCGATTCCGAATGGAAGATTGAGTGCTATGATATTTACGAAGATGATAAACCCATAATGGTCTGTTACATGTACGACACCTATTTTAACGTGCTCCGTTATGATAATAATCACGGAGAGCTTTTACAGGCTTTGTGCGGATATGCAGATATTCTTAAAATGTATTGTGAAAACCATAATGTGGACGCGTTTGTCACTCATGTACCGTTGCAGCAGTTAATACTATTCGACAATCCAACTGCTACGCCCAATACAGTCTACGACGTAAAAAACGGTGTAGAGGTGGTTGAGCATATGGAAAAAAAAGGTTACAAAATATTTACGCTGTATCCAGTGCAGTACGCCGCCGGACAGATTGCAGAAGAAGGTTACGAGGATGTCGAACATGAAACTATTACGCTTTGTGTGAAAAAAAGGGTCGCCACACAAAAACTACACGACGAGTTTATGCACCTTGATCCTGCACGCGACAAATGGCAACTAACGGACCTTACGGCGCAGTTTGATAAAATCGTCAGCAACGCCGAAATAGACGAACTTTACGATATGCAAATGTCAAATTTAGACAAACTGATTCCAAAATTTGATTTTGAGGCACAAGCCACGTCTATTCTCGCTACTGCGATCAGTCTAGAAACTGATGGTGATACACCTGACCTAAATTTCATACCGTACACAAACACAGCATCACGTTCGATTCGTGTTCTGGGGTACGATGCGTCGTTTTGGCGTGACGACGTTTACGAGACTTCGGATTTTATATCGATTTTGCAGAAAAATGCAAATATCCGAACGATGTACACATATTTACACGAACTGATAAAAATTGCGTACAATGACACTGAAAATGCGTGGTTACCATCGGTCAACGCCTACAAAGCAATGGTTGAGGTGTTTAAATCACGAGTTACAAAAATAAAAGGCTTGCCTGGAACGCTGTGTACCGATGCACGTTTGGACGACCGTGCGACATTTCCCGCATACTTTAATGACCACCTACGCGAGCCATATATTGCTGACATCCGCGACGACTTAAATACGATGCATCTAATTCATCATTGTAAAAATGTGGACGAAATTTTTGATATCCTTGTCGAGACAATATGTAAGGTAGCAAAAAAGGAAAATCTATTGATGAAGCTTGATAACGCCAGGATAACAAAGTATTTAGAATCACTTGCGCCGCAACAGTATTCCCGATTTATCGATTTAATGTACGATGCACCATCCGATTCGATGGCAGCGGCGCTGAAAATGAACGACAGAATTGAAAAACCACACAATCCGCTCTTACACACAGTTGAAAAACAAAAAAATCCACCAGAGCTCAAAAAAACTAAA